>PVHP010044868.1:0-13936 GCA_004024765.1 Zapus hudsonius | reverse complement strand
TTGTTTTGGGGTTAGGCCACCTCGTGTCAAAAGCTGTTGAAATTTAGTGAAAAAGAAGTAGGATCATTTTTGTGAAGGATTGCTCTCTAGAGAGACGCAGAATCTTAGGGCCTAAAGTCTCTTGCCTTTAGTTTCAGGACATACTGCACAAGGGTAACATCAAAGATAGGGCTAATAAATTTAGATCATTGCTTAATTTTTGAATAAATTTTTATCTACATAATAAAAATGAAGAGATAAACTCAAATATACATTCTGAGGAAGGTAAATAAGACAGAGTAAGGTCCTGAAGGTCTAGCATAAAGTCTTACAAAAAACTATGTATGTATGTATGTATGTATGTATGTATGTATGTATGTATGTATGTATGTATGTATATATCCATACTTACAGATTATATATATATATATAAAGTCTTACAAACACACACACATTATATATTCATATGCTACTCACTTTCACACCTATAAGTGGTGATTTAAAGTGCTAATGAGACATACAGCACATGAACTTTTTAATATATTTATTATCCTTAATTAGACACATTGTATGAGCAACTCTTATGATGGTATGCCTATTTCCCACCGCCCTGTCCCCAAAACACTGGAGGCCCTCCTTGGTGGGCCTATTGGATCAGTCCATGGGGTAGGGGTCAGGATTAACCCAAGAGGCAGCCTGGTTTCCCCCCCCCCTGCTTTGTGTATTGATGCTGAGGGGGGCCATGTCTTTGGATATTCTCCACCACCATGGTTCTTACAGTCTTTCCGCCCCCTCTTCCATTCAGTTCCCTGAGACATAATGGATGAGTTTTAAGTCGGCTTTACTATTGAGCTCTTAATTGTCTCTGAACTTCTGCTTTAGGTTATATGGGATCTCACTGTTGGCTGTCACATGAACCTATCCTGGGTTAAGTGACAGGTGTCTATAGTTTGTTATGCTACTCTCTCAAAGGTGTCATTTGGGGCCTACAGGGTAGGCCTGGAGCAGTTCATCTCTTGCCAGGATGTCCACCATCATCCAGTGCCTTCTGAAAAATACAAACAGAATCTCCATCAGAGAGTGAGATCATTATAGGTTAAATGCAACACACATTGCTAATTTGATAAGATTCTATAGGGAGTAGCCTCTCTGTAGTTCTCTAGTAGTGGTGTTTTCCCCTTGGAGTCCAGGTTTTTGTTACCCATAGGATTATGCCCAGGTTCCCAATTCCAGTTAAGGGTTCATTGTCACAGATTGGATCTCTTGGCCAATTTGAAAGCCATTGAAGACCCCCCGCCCCAGGTGTTGGTGCCACTATTGCACAAATGATCAATTCTTGACTTGCTGTTCTCTCCCATATAGCAGTGTGTTCAGCATTCTTGTGACACCTGTCTGAATTTTATATCAGTAGTTTCTGTTTACTCCAAATATTATTGACCAATTTACTCTGGAAGCTCATATAGCACCTACCAGCAATGAACATCTAGGAGCTGGTTGCCATTCTGCATATTACAGGGTTTCTCAGTGTTGTGTGATGACTTTCTGTGTTTTCTTCAACAATAAGATCTTACCTTTGGTCTAGGGTGGATATCCAAGTGCCTTGACAGAATCCTGTCTTATTTTGGGGACTTATTGTTGGTTTCTTTGATCAACAGCTCAGTGTGGGAAGGAACCAATAACTGGGACAGGGAATTGCTGTTCTCATCAATTTTTCATAGGTTTCAGCTTCCTAAGGCCCCTCTTACCAGGGAATACCCACATCTTCCTCAAGAGCTTATTGTATGAAAGTAAGGATTTTTTGGTTTTGATTCATAATTGATTTAGTGAATTGTATAGGTCTCCCCACCCTCACCTACCTCAACCCATTCCTTCCATCTCCTTTTACAGTCTTTCATTTCATCTGTTAGATATGCTTAGAGTTTAAGCTTAAACTGTAGGAACCACATATGATAGATAATATGTGGCATTTGACTTTCTGTTCTAATGTGAGTTCACTAAGTATGATCTGCTCAAAGTCTGTCCACATTTCTTTAAAGTTCATTGTGTCATTTTTCCTTTCAGATGAGTAGAATTCTATCATTTAAATGTACATAACCTTTACATCAATTGTTCAAAGAAGGACATTTGGGTTGACTGCATATGAGAGTTGAGGATTTTTTTTAACTGAGGATAGAGCCATTCTCAATAAGATTTGAGATTATTATTTTCTATATCTGTAAAGAATGAAGCTAAACTTTTTAATTGCATGGAATTAAATCTGTAAATTACTTTTGGAAGGATTGCCATTTTTATGATATTCTACCTATCCAGAAGCATGGATTATCTTTCCATTTTTTCATATCTTCATCTATTTCCTTCTTGAACATTTCAATGTTTTCATTATACAAATCTTTCACATCCTTTGTTAGGGATACTCCTAGGTATTTGGTTTTTTAAGACTATTGAAAATGGGACAGTCTCTCTGATGTCTTTTTCTGTATGCATAGAATTTTCATTCAGAAAGGCTAGTGATTTTTTCTGTGTTAATTTTATATCCTGCCACTTTGCTAGAGGAATTTATCACCTTCAGGAGTTTATTGTTATTATTCTTCTAGTCTGTTATGTGTAGTATCATGTCACCTAAAAGAGATAGTTTTACTTCTTCCTTTTCTATTTGAATCCCTTGTATGCCTTTCTCCTGTCTTATTGCTTGGGTTAGAACTTCAAGCCCTAGGTTGAAGAGCAGTGGTAAGAGTGAACATCCTGTCTTATTCCTGATTGAATTGGGAACTCCTTGATTCTTTCCCCATTGAATATGATTTAGGTTTTAGAATTTTTGTATATTGTCTTTATTATGTTGAGGTATAATCCATCTAGGCGTACCCTGTCCACCATTTTGATCATGAAGTGGTATTGAATTTTATAAAAGGCATTCTCTATGTTGATTTAGAAGACCATGTGGTTGAGTCTATTAATGTGGTGAATTATATTAATTGACTTCTGTATGTTGTTAAGCTTAGGAAGGTGGTAGGTGTCCAGGAATTCATACATGCCTTCCAGGTTGTCCAATTTTGTGGAATAGAGGTTTTGGAAGTATGACCTGATGATTGTTTCAATTTCATTAGGGTCTGTTGTGACCTCTCCTTTTCAATTTCTGATTTTGTTGATTTGAGCCTTCTTTTTTTGTTTGTTTGTTTAATTAGATTGGCCAAGAGTTTGTCAATCTTATTGATTTTTCAAGGAATCAGCTCCTGTTTCATCTATTTTTTTCTTCATTTCCATTTCAATAATTTCAGCTCTGATCTTATTTCTTTTCAACTCGAGCTCCTAGCGTTGGATTGTTTTACATTTTACAATGCCTTTTGGTGGATGGTTAGGTTATTAATTTGATGTATATCTCCCTGTCATTGTTATGAAGGCAATTAGTGCTATGAATTTTTCCCTCACAACTGCCTTCCTTGTGTCCCATAGGTTTTGGTATGTTGTATTTTCATTATAATTTTCTGATTAAAAATTCAATTACTATTTTGCTTTCTTGAAGTACCCACTCATTGTTTAATAGCATATTCTTGAGTCATGAACAGTTGGTGTAATTTCTGTTGCTTTTCCCATTTTAAATGTCTAACTTTAATGCACTGTGGTCTGAAATGATGCCAGGAACATCAATCTTCCTTAATTTGTTTAGGCGTGTTTTATGCTCTAACATGTGATCTATTTTGGAGAAGGTTACATGGGCTGCTGAGAATAATATATATTCTTTGGCCTTACAATGGAATGTTCTATGTATGTTTGTCAGGTCTAGTTCGTCTGTGATTTTCCTGTTGACTTCTGTTTAGATGATCTGTCTAGAGATGATAGTGATGCATTAAAGTCTCCTACTATGATAGAATTAGAATCTATTTCTGTTTTGTTTTTTGAGTTAGTTTTGCTCAATGTACTGAGGTGTATCTGTACTTGGCAAATACATATTTATGATAGTGATATCCTTTTGTTGGATCATTCCCTTCAAGAGTAAGAAGTGACCTGCATTATCCTTTTTAATTAATTTTGGCTTAAAGTCTATTTTGTCAGAGATTAATATATCCACACCCAATTGATTTTTATTTCCATTTTCTTGGTGAGGCGCATTTCTTGAAGAGAGCAAATGGAAGGGTTCATTTTTCTAATCCACCCTGCTAATCTATGCATTTTTATAGGAGAGTTAAATCCATTTATATTCTGAGTCATAACAATGAGGTTTGCTTTAAGCCCTGCCATGTTGGAGGGTTTTGGGGTGTTGATGCCTCACATGTTATTGTTAGTCTTGTAATTTTTATTACTTTACTCTCTATTAGAATCTTGAGGTGGAATGCTTTGTCTTTTCTGTGTGGATTATCTCCCGTAGTATCATCTCTATGTTTGGTTTGTGGTCATATAATCATAGATCTACTTTTTTTCATGGAACACTTTCAATTCTCCATCTATTAGGAGGGATATTTTTGCTGGTAAAGTAGTCTAGGTTGGAATCTGTAGTTCTTTAGGCCTAGAAGAGCACTGTTTCTTGCCCTCTGGCCTTCATGGTTTCTAATGAAAAGTGTGAGGTAAGTCTGAAGTGTTTGAGTTAAGTCTGATGTTTCTCTGTTGTTGTCTGGCACAATCTCTTTACTTTCTGTGTTTAGCATTTTAACCAAGATATGTCTTGGAGAGTTCCTTCTTTGGTCTTGTCTGTATGGAGTTCTGTGGGCTTCTCAGATCCGGATTGTCCTTGCTTTTGTAAGAAAAGGAAAATTTTCTTGCATAATTTCATTGAAAATATTTCCTATACCTTTTACCTGGATTTCTTCTCCCTCTGGGATGCCAATGATTCTGAGATTTGGTCTCTTTTTTTTATTATCTGTAATTAGATACATTGAATGAGCAAATAATTAGTTGATATCCCCACTTCCCCAATTTCCTTCTTCCCTGTCCCCAATCAGCTGTATATCCTTCTCTGTGGGTAATCTGTGTCAGTCCATGGGGTAGGGGGTTATGGCTAGCCTAGGAGACAACCTGGTTCCACCTCCCCTTTGTATGTTATTGCTGAGGGGATCAATGTCTCTGGAAGTTCTCCCCCCCCATGGCTCTTACAGTCTTTCCACCCCCTCTTCTGCTCAGTTCCCTGAGTCATGATGGGTGAATATTAAGGCTGCTTTATTGTTGAGGTCTTAGGGGGTCTCTGTACTTCTGCTTTAGGTTGTGTTGAAGATCATTGGTGTCTGTCTTGCTGGCTTATCCTGGGTTGACTAATTGGCTGTGGTTGTGGGTCTCTTGCTTATCCCACCACTCTCTGTGGGTTCTGTATGCATCCTTCATGGAAGATCTGGTGTGGCTCATCTCTTGGCTGGATGTCAGCTATTGGCCTGCAGTTCTTTGGTAGGGTTGGAGGATCCATAGCTCTCTCTCTCTCTCTGCCTTCTGAAAGATTTTGTTTCTTTATGATATCCCACAGATCCCTCATATTTAGTTTACATGATTTTTTTTAATTTATGGAAACCTATGGAATCCCTATTATTTTGTTCTGTTTTGTCTTCTAGGTCTGAGAATCTGTCTTCCAGGTTATTGACTCTGGCACTGAGGGATTTAAAGGATGCTTTTAAAACCTCCATTTAATTTTTGGTTTCTGTTATATTTTTGTTCATGGTTTCCATTTCTCTGGTGGGTTTCAATTTCCAATATACTTTTGTTTTTCCTAGTATCTTCTGGAATTAATTCTTGACTTTTATTAAGTTTTCATCAAACTTAATCACCTGATTGTCTAGTTCCTCCCATAGTTGGTTCACCTTCAATTAGCTCAATATTTTTTTTGAAATCCCTCATAAATTTCTCCATTAGTTTTTGTCTCATGTCTATGCTCACATTTTTGAGTTTCATCTCATTTAAGTCTTATTTGACAGCTTCCATTTAAGCCATCATCCTGATCCTCATCTCATTGCAGTTATGTCCAGGTGTTAATTTATTTTCATTTTGGGATTGTGGTTTTATCTTCACTGCATTCTCATTAGCCTGTTCCATTGTCGGACTAGGGGTCCTTGGTTGGGAAGTCTCACCTTGTATTGCTATGGTTTTTGTTTACATTGGTTTCTGACCATTTATGGATAAAGGTCTAAAATTCCTTTTCTAGTGGTGGGGGGCAGTACAAGTTGCTGTTGGGTATGTGTGGCATGTTCTATTTACTAGTTGTTTTGGGGATATTGTTGTAACCACAGATCTGTTAGTTGCAGAGGTTACAGGTATTTCAGCAGTTCTGGACTAGTGTTTGGTATGCAATATAGTGTGGGGGTCAGAGATTTTCTTTGACTGCAGTCATCACTTTGTCTTGATACTGGGGTTCAGTGGTATTCAGAGCAGACCTACTTATTCCTGTTCCCCCTCCATATCCCAACTGGGAGAGTTTAGACATCTTCCTTTTACCCCTCTGTCACGTGCCTTCCAGAGAGCTTTTGCTCTCTAATGAGAACTGGATAGAGGTCCTCTGGGGATTGCTGTTTGACAGGTTCTTCCAGGAACAATGTTACACCAATAGGTCCAGGAACAATGTTACACCAATAGGTTTAGCCTCAACAAGTATCTCTCCCATTTCTATCATTCACCAGACTGGAACACCCTGCACCTGAATGCTCAAGCCTTGAGTTGCCACATCGGCATCCTCACCACCAGGGGAACTGCAGATGCTGTTACTGTATATGTTCCCTGGAGCTCCAGTCCCAAACAGACCAGTGCTCCTCACCAGCCTATAGCTCACAGGGCTGAGAAACACTCTTCCTCACTAGGGGACTGTGCTCACATGGAGCACCTCCCCCCCCCACTCTACTGACCATCTCTAACCCTCCTATACACAGCTTGTCTCACTGACTGCCTTACATGTATATAGATCTGAGTGAATTTGTCTGGGTAGTGCCTGCTTTCTCTCCTTTTCCCTGTAGGTCAGGGGCTGGGCAGTGGCCTTCTCTGCCAAGCTCTGCAACTCTCTGCAGGCCTGTAATATCTGTGGCAAGATTTCCTGCTCTGGACCAGAGTTCAAAACCTGTAGCAACTGGCAGGAAGCCTGGGCGAAAAGCTAAGGGGCAGTACAGATAGTATCCAAAGGCCCAGGGGATGAGTCTTTGTTCTGGCCCACTTCTACACCTTTGGAAATGTACTCTAAGTAAAATGACTCCTTTCTGCTACAAATGTAGGCCACCATTCAGTTTTTTGTTTGTTTGTTTGTTTTTTAGGGAGGGAACCAAGAACTGAGAACACTGATGCCATCTGAGTCCTGCTATCATCTGATATCAAAACTGTAAAGAGGAAATGTTCCAATAATACTTTTCATAAAATTATTTCATAAAAGTATTTCATATAAAATACTATAAGTGAAAACAGGAAGAGTTGCATGAAACATTGCAGCTTTCTGTGTGAAGATGGTATAAACAACCAACTGTACAGTGAGCAGTGAATGACAACTGTATATATCATCTAAATTTAAGAGAAAAAAAAGAAAAAAATATGTATAAGAAAAATAATTCTTTGCGGATCTCATTGAAAGCTGTACCGATTCCAGGAATTACTGGGAAGCTTCAGCATTCATTGATATCACAATATATCAAGGACATATCTGACTTTTATTAAGGAAAGGCCTTTCAGGGTTCTAATATTTCAAGAGGGGGCATGCACGTTAATCCTGCCAAAGTCAACATGAGTTAACCATAAATGGAAGTTTCCTTCCATTCTCATGAGCTCATAATTCCCCAGGTTTTTTTTTTTAATTTTCTCCCCAAATTGTCTCTCAAAATGGAAATCTGTGCTGCTCCTGCACCTCCCTCAGTTTATGCTTCCATCAGTATTTTCAGATATATTTACTTTGACTTGGCATCAGAAATTCCAGCCTTCAAAGGCAAGCAGAGATCCAGTAACTCTTCATGTTTATTACCACCATCCTGGTTTAACAGATCTCCATCCCCAAACAGCTCCATTGTTCTGCTTCATCTTCCTGCTTCCAAAAACTTCCTTTAGAATAAGAATCTGGTTTGTCACCCACACTCCCCTGTTTTAAGACACTGATATTTTCCTTTTGGTTGGCAAATAAATTTCCTCAGTTTGTGAATAATACTTTCCCAAATTGCCTCCCACTCTTCCATTTCAAAGCCATCAGGTAACATTGTTCTTTCTACCTCCCTGTGTCCCAGACTAATTAAAGCAGCCCCTTTACCACCCTGAACCCTCATCTCTTTCTTGCCTGCCTTTGCTCCTACAACTGACATCAAGATCTTTTCTGAAAGGTCTTTCTCCTTCTCATCATTCAAGGCAGATCACCAGCAATCTTGATTCTGCCCACATGATCCAAGGTGGTGAAATCTTCCCACTGCCTAGCATGGTAGACACTGGAACAGACCCTTGTTTAATTCTTTGTAGTCTGCATGCAAGATTTTATTAATCATCATACTATTTTGAAAATAGCAAATGCATGCAATTTCACATTTCACATGGTCATGTCATGCAGGTATCTTGGGCTGCTCCTGAATTCCAACTCTTGCCTGTTTCTTTTGGTGTGCAAGTTTGTGTTTCTAGTACTCCTTTCATACAACTGTATCATTATTCTTTTTGTTAAGATTATCATCTGAGTTGTTCAAAGAAACATCTTCCTTACATTTCTCAAACCCTTCTAATTCTTTCCCTCCGAGTTTCAGTTGAAATCAGTAAAATTACCTTTAGTATTATTATGTATTTATTACACATATATGAAGCAACAGCATACAAAGTGTGAGTTAAATGTTATGCTACTTTTGCTAATTCTAGAGATTATTTATTTTATCCTGTCATTGACTGAGTATTCTAAGAACCTATAAATATACAAAGATCATAAATTATTTTTTCCTTTGTGTACAGATGTGAAAAATTATTCTCATTAAATCCTCTCATTCTCCCATCAGAATTGTTTGTTTATAAGGTTAGAATAGCCTGTGAACTACACTCAGGGGTTAACTCTCCTCTTTAGTCTTGAGTAACTTGGTCTGAAAACCCATGTATTTCTCAGCATTCATTTATTACCTGATATAGGAGGTAGGGCATGGCATCCAATCCTTGCATTTCCAAAAACATCTTTATTCAAAACTGGATGGCAGTTTGTCCAAAATTGATACTTGTAAATTGGAGATTTTTTCCACACAAATTGAAATTGTGTTCTCTAAGTTTTCATACTTTTAATTTGCTTATGTTGCTTTGAAATTCTTGGAAATCTGATTCCACATGAGTTTATTTATGTCCACTCTCCTAGGTATTTGTGGGTCTCCACCATTTAATGTTGGGCCTGTCCTGGAATTTTCATGTGTGTGAAATTATATCTAATATTTTTCCATCTCTCTGGTTGGTTTATTCCTTCATTTAGATTTCCTTTAGATTTCCTGTCTTTCATATTTTATATCACTTAAAAAATTCCCACCTTCAGAAAATAGCTAAATTTTAATTTCCAAACATTCTCCTAAAAGAAAAAAAAAGCTTCAGACAACTCTTTCCTCAATTTTATCTCATTTTGTAACATCTCATTGGGATTTTTATGAAGGATTTTCTCTTATGTCTGAGGATAAGGCTTTTTTTTGTATATTTTTCACCTTTGTCTTTGGTCTAAGTATCACTGACTTTTCATTTGAATTTATTCCTTTCATTTCATAGCAGTTTGCAATCTGTAATTAGCTGTATTTCAAAGAAAATCAATTGGGAAAAATCTCTCTCTCTCTCTCTCTCTCTCTCTCTCTCTCTCTCTCTCTCTGTGTGTGTGTGTGTGTGTGTGTGTGTGTGTGTGTATGTGTGTGGATGGTGTGGGTGTGCCTTCTTTGGAAGTCTTATTCATGGTAAAATCTGTGTGTTTGTGAGTTCCTCCTTTTCTTGTATTTCATCACATTCATAAAGAAGAATGACCTAATATACTTTCCTGTCTATTTATAACTACTGTTCTAAGAACTCAATTACTTTCATACATTAAGTGTGATTCAGGCCATTCTGTTAGCACATTCATTGACCTTTTGCAATGCCTTTGATATGTTCTTACGTTGCTACCCCATCTAGTTCAATAATACATGGATCACATACTCTGTTCTTCAAAAGTCTTCTGGTTCTGTATCTGGATATAATACTTTCCCTTCTGTTTATGCATTTTGGTGTTTTGCTACTTATATGGATGCTACACAATAATATGAGCATCACCTGGATATTGGTTTCCAGTAAACCTCCCAACTTCAAGAACAGTTTAGATGTTTCAGTTTTCACTTTAGAAAGATTCTCAGATGATTTATATCCACATTAGACACTGAGAGGTATATTTTTGATAACCTTGTATATGACTACTTTTCATACATGACATATACTTCCACACAAAACTGTGAAGTACTTTAACATTCTTATTGTTTCAAATATACCTAAATATTAGGAGAATTACCTGACATATGTTATTTCTTCAATCAGTGCATCTGTAAGAAAGAAAAGGAAGGAGAATGTAGGAAATAGGGAATAAAGAAGGGAGACTTGGCCATTTTACACCCCAGATTGGGAGGCCTTCTTGAACTTAAAATTTGGGTTTAGTATCTGAAGAGATTAGTCGGGCAACTACAAACCAAGAAATGCCAAGATAGCTGGGCCCCTCCAGGTACTGAGAAGTAGGAAGAAAACATTGCTCCATGGTTTTTACCCAGAGACACTTGGTTTCAGGCTGTGTGACTCCAGGACGGTGAGACAGTGCAACGTTGTGATTTTAGTCCTTTAGTTTGTGGTCCTTTGTCTTGATCATTATAACAATCTGGTGCAAATTCTAAGACCAGATACTTTTCTCAATTTCATGGCTCTGTGAAGTGACTCACTATCTCCTGCTCTTATTATTTTTCAAAGGAACCTTTTCAATTGCAGGATCTGGGCATAAACTATTGAATCTGTTAAGTGATTAATTAAACCACAAGCCAAACAAAACATTTAGCATTTGGGTGCATTTTAAACATGAACCCTAGAGAATTTTTTTTGTTGTTGTTGGAGGAGAGGGAATGAAGCAATATTCCATATCATTTCACATTTCATTTTGAACTAATCTCTCACAGAGTTTTTTAACAGATATTATTTGTTAGAACTAAGTTTTATGTGTTCAAATATCAGCAGCTTAAAAATCAACATTGAAAGTGCCAACCAAAAATAAAGAGAAAGAAAGAAAGGGAGGGACAAAACTATCTTTGGTGGCCTGCTGTTAAATCTTAAAATATCTTATTCTGTCATTGTGATTTCATAGCAGGATGAAAAATGTCAAAAGTGAGGATGACAAATCAGTCTAGTGAGGAAAAATGACTCTTGGACAAGAGATGTCATTTGTCATGATTGCCATTTGACTGCACTTTCCCCTCTCATCTCTTTCATATGAATGCAATTTGCCATTAGTTTTAAATTATCTTACTGCACAATGGCTTGATCATGAGAATTATATTTCCATTCCAAGAATTTTGCAAAATAATAAGAATTCTAAAATGTGGCCATATTATATTTGAGTGTTTCAGTGAATTTTTTTTTTAAATCATCAGTGCTTGATTTATCAAACATTACTATTTTTGTAAACCATGTGGACATTTTTCCTAGACATAGGTAACACCATGGCTTACTTATGCATTATTATTATTATTTTTCTTTTAGAACTGACACAGCTGAGCACCGCTCTCTGAGCCACTGCATAATATGGGTGGTAATTAAGCCACGGCTTCAAGGTTGCATGGGCACAAGACAATTCAGTCTAATGAAGTATCGATCGGCTGCAGTCGAGGTAAAACAAGTTGACATTCATTTAGAGGTAGCAGTGTGAATGTACCACAATGCCACCGAAGACATAAAGGGAACAAACTATGAGCCTGAATTTTAATCTTGCAACACAATTAAGAATCTTATTTATAGCACTCTGCTATCACTTAAACTAAAGCTAATTGTGTACTTACTGCCCTGACACAAGATACCTAAATCAGGAGAAATTATATATCTTTAGCATAATGGCCTAAACAGAAAAAAAAAGTGCAAGACACTTAGTGCTTCAATTAGACACAATATTAGTGCCTTCGAAAACTCTGCTAATGGAAATGTCTGAAATCAAATTTCCTGTGTATTTATTTTGCACAATTAATTTGTCATAAGATATGATGAAGAGTAACTAGGAAGAAGAGAACCCAGCCTAAAGTCCATTTTGGTTAAGTTAGGTTGGTCTCTCCTCAATATTTACGATTTTGTATGTGCATTGATTGACAACAATATTCAACTGAACACAATTTACTAAACCTTCATTAAAATGACCTTATCTTTACAGAAATAAATTTAATGGCTTCAATGTTAACAACCTCATTGTAGAAAACCAGGGTTTCTTAACATTGTTCCTTGTTCATAGGAACACTAAACTTAAAGCTAATCAGTTACTGCCATATGACGTATGATTGATTAGCCATTACTAATAGAATAGAATTGTACAAATTTTGTGCACTCATATTTTCAACAAAAATAAGATTTTATGATATTTTTCTCAATACTATTTTAAAAATATAAAAAGAAAATATCCCAGGCTGGAGAGATGGCTCAGCTTTTCAGGCACTTGCCTCCAGTGCCTAAGGCTCTGGGTTCAATTCCCCAGTACCCACATAAGCCAGACCCACAAGTAGTGGCCCTGGGGCATTCTCTCTCTCTCTCTCTCTCTCTCTCTCTCTCTCCCTCTCTCCCTCTCTTTCTCTCTGTCTGTCTCTCTGCTTGAAAATGAATAAAATATTTTTAAAAAAGAAAATATCCCTCATTTAATAATAATTTAATAATTCTTGCTAATATTAGCTATAATTATATTAAATACTAGTCATTAATTAGGAAAGGTCCTTAGAGATATTATACTTTTTGTGAAACATTAAAATGTTGGTTTATAGCACACATTTTAAATTATGTTTGATTTGATTACCAACTATAGAGAATCTTAAATATATAATTGTAATGTTTTCTGAAATATTAATTTTAATTTCAATTCTTCAGAAACTGAAATTTTTGATGCAGTCAGTGATATTAATCACAGAATTCCTATCCAAGTGGACCTGGGAATATGGTTCAGAGTTTAAAGATGTTTGATTGCAAAGTCTGTAGACCCTGGTTCAATTCCCAAGCCATCACATAAGCCAGACTCAAAAAGTATCTCAAGTCTGGTATTTATTCACAGTAGCAAGAGACCCTCACACACATGCACAAATGAACAAATGAACAGTTTACAAATAAAAATAATTCATATCTGAAAAGATAATTTTTGACAAATAGAGTCGGGTTTAAGAAAAATAATGAATGCTTGTTACTTCAGGAATAGAAGGCAGTTATCATCCAAAGGACAAAGAAACATGTTTATCACAAATGTTCCCTAGAGAGGTCGTTCTATCCAAGCATTGTTCATGTAGGAATTAAAATTCAAACTGTGCTTATGTTTATCAATGGATTCAAAGTTGCTGGCATTATACAGCTTTCACAAATCAAATTTTCTCATGAAAAATACCCTGAAATAAAAGACAGTACTAACTTGTCTAATTACATGATAGACCTCAGGCAGATGGGCATTTCTTTTGAAACAATGATAACCAGATGTTGGGATTCACAGATATCGCCCCATTTGTTTTAAAAAGTGGACGTGATCTTTGCTGATTATTTTAACTTGATAATGAATTGTTTCAGCTCCAATTATGTGATTTGCATGTTGCAGTTTACCATGTATTGTAATTATGATTTTCTCTTGAGTCATCTGATGTATTTTATTAGTTAGTGATACTTAATAAACTTTTAATGGATATTTTAGCACACTATACATATCTGTGACTATTGGAGCATACTCAATTATACCAGTATCTGTCATCTCCTATTACATCATCAGGAAATATTAAAGGCAGAATAAGGTATGTGCAATAACGTCCTACTATATATATATATATATATATATATATATATATATATATAT
>PVHP010044867.1:0-13895 GCA_004024765.1 Zapus hudsonius | reverse complement strand
GGTACATGCCTTTAATCCCAACACTCAAGAGGCTGAGGTAACAGGATTGCTGTAAATTCAAGGCCAGTCTGGGGCTACAGAGCAAATTCCAGATCAGCCTGGGCTAGAGTGAGACCTTACCTCATTAAAATCAAAAAGAAGAAAAAGAAGAAAGAACGCTTTCTGATCAAAAGGTCTCTTTGCTTTCATACTAGTTGTTGATGGATTCTGTTTTCCCAGCAGCAATGACCCAACAGTGCAGCAAATGCTGACAGAAGGACTTGTCTGGGGGACTTGATGGTTGTCACCCTAGTATCAGAGAAGCCTTCCCTGGTGGCTGTGAATAGCATCCATAAGAAAATCACCTGACAGATGACAGATACAAAGAAAGACAGAAAGAAAGACAAGGAAGGAAGAAGGAAGGAAGAAGGAAGGAAAGGAAGAAAGGAAGGAAGGAAGGAAGAAGAAAGAAAGAAAGAAAGAAAGAAAGAAAGAAAGAAAGAAAGAAAGAAAGAAAGAAAGAAAGAAAGGTCCAGAAAGTAAATGACATCTTTCAGAAAGGAAGGACAATATGCCCTGGTCAGCCCCTCAGCATAGACACCAGAGAGGCTCCGTGTCAGTGATAGCATCTCTCCCAGCCATGCAATATTGTCTTCTCACACTCCTGATCTCTCCGTCTTGACACGCTGGCCTCTGCAAGTGGAGATTTCCAGTTTTAGATCAGCAGTTCTTTTGTCTGCTCAGACCACTCAGAGTAAAATAGCACAGACTGGATAGCTCAAAAATCAGACATTTATTTCTCATTGTTCTGGACACTGGGAAGTCCAAGATCAAGGTTCCAGGAGCATAGGTCTTTACTGTTTGTTTATTTATTTACCTCCTAGATATGCCATTTTACTATGCTTACATTGTTCATATACAGAGAGAGAGGGGGCGGGGTCTCTGGTTTCTTATTAGAGTATTAATCCCTTTGTTCAAACCCCACCTACATAGCCTCCCAAAGGCTCCATTTCCAAAGGGCAACCCACTAAAGGTTACGCTCTGACATATAAATACAGGGAGGGCACAGCAGCTCACAGATCCAGGATTTCTCCCTCCTCCCATGCACACCAGAACTTCCTTTTCTTACTGTGTTCGGGTTCTTCCTTGCCACACAGTTGAAAGACTTCCCACTTTCCAAAACACACTAAGACACACCCTGCTGTGAAGACCCAGCAAAGCCAAGCATAAGACCACAGAAGGGTTTCCCTGGAGAACCAGCAGGAGACAGGGTTCTGAGGCCAGTAGCAGCTGTCGACTGAGCACCAGTCTGAGCAGAATGAGGAAATAAGGAAAGGTCATGACCTTGAGGAGATTGTTCTGTGTCACTGTTCTGTGTCCCGGGTTTCTCAGGAAAAGTAGGAATCAAATGTCTGAGTCCTTCTAAGCTGCCGTAACAAAATGCTATACACTGTGTGACTTATAAACATCGAACCTTATTCCTTGCCATTCTGAAAGACGGGGAGCCTAAGGTCAAGGCACCCATAAATTTGGAATCTCCTCCAAAATTGCCATCTTCTCGTTGTATGTGATAGACAGGGTGAGGAATTTCTCCTGCCCATTTATAAAGGCACTAATCCCATTAATGATGCTTTGACCCCATGAGGTCCTCACTTCCTAGTGCCATCCCTTCCCCTGGAGAAAGGGGTTCAACATGTGAATTTTGTGGGAATATAAATATATTCAGGCCATGTGTATGTGTGCATTTATGTTCAAGTGTGTGTGTGTGTGTGTGTGTGTGTGTGTGTGTGTGTGTGTGTGTGTGTTTGTGTGTGTTGGCGAAAAGACAACCTTGGTGTCACCATCTGCCATTATTTGAGACAGTGTCGCCCATAGGTCTCCAATTCACCAAAAAGAAAGCCCCAGTCTGTCTCCACTTCCCCAGTACTGGGATCACAAGCACATGCCACCATTCCTGGCATTTTTACTTGGCAAAGTTCAAGGCAATTCGAACTTGCAGTGAGGACTCTGCTTCTTCGTGTCTTCTCTGAACAGGAGGCAGGGAGTTCTTGGAAGGAACTAGAAGGAGACATCACCTTCAAAGCCCAACCCTCAGAAACTCACTTCTCATTAGTCTCCACCTCCTGATGGTTCGTGCCTCACAAAACAGTGTCACTAGCTGGAACCCAGGCACTCAAATATATAAACCTAGTAGGAGACATTTCCCATTTAATCCATAATACCATGGAATCTCATATTCCTCGCATGGATGCTATTCTCTTGCATGAGAAAACAGAAATGCTTATGTAGGTGCAATACCTTCTCAGATTTAGTCATGGGTTCATTCAATACACATTGTCTGCACTTGCACTAACTGCCAGGTACCAGGAAGGCAATGGTCCAATCCCCCACTCATGGTAATCACAGCCTGAGGAGATTCAATAATGTCTTCTTTTCCTTGCTTTGACTTTAAAGAAGATTCTGGCATGTTCAATGGTCCCCAACCCAAAAAAAAAAAAGTGACATTGAGAGCTATCAATCTACATGCCTCATGACCTTGACTTCTGGGTTCTCAAAGGCTGATCCTTCTGCACCCCCAGACACCAGCAGTCTCCCTCCCAGGCCCCCAGCTACACAGCAAGACTGGCGTCCGGCTCACCACTTCCCATTTTTCCCAAGCACCAAAATCTCTAACTTCATGGCTTGTCTCAACTCCATATCTTCACAACCTTACTAGCCTGCCATGAAGAATTCATGAGGCCAGGCATCGTTGTGTGATGTGTTCATGGCTCCTTCTCTTCTGTTAGTAACTCTTGGCTTAAGACAGGCCTTCTCTGATCTCTGGAATCATCATATAACTTAGAACAACTCGGATGGTCTGTTGGTAAGCAAGCCAGTGAGCTGAGCTCTGGGCCCTGGGTTCAGTGCATTGGTTAGCAGAGGTGCTCAGAAACAGAAGCCTGCACTCCCTGACAAACCCAGACACCAAACCACCTCTACAAGAGGTGTGTAGTCTGCATGCCAGGCATAACCAGCTGTAGTAAGAGCAAGGCAATACCCACAGAGAGTGAGGTGGTCTGGAAATGCCCACAGTTTGCCCACAGCTCGCTCTCTGTACCTCCTTCTTGCTTAACTACAACAATAACAACAAATGACAATGAGGTGGATAAGTCAGTGAACATCCAGGACATGTACCTGCCTTCCATAGGCCTCTTGGGAGAGAACCTCATCACTCCCCTGGATAGTTAAAGTTCACCACAAAACACAACAGAGGCTGAAAACCATCTGTGCACTGCACTGAATTCCAGTCCTGCCATCGGCCAGCCACGGGACCTGGAGCACGCCATGAGCTCTCTGGGTCTTCATTTTCTCAAAAATAGTAGGAAGGCAAAGTGTTGCTCTGAGAAGTAAATGTCACATGTCAGAGTGAGGATGAAGTCTGGTGACTGGGATGCCATAGCTCTAATCAGTGTGTGCCTTCCCTCTATGTGCCAGGATGATTAAAGGGTTCAATCTAAAGAGGATCTTTAAGTATGGATTTTGGTGACATGACCTTCTTGGTATTTCAGTCTATCTATACTGTTAAGCTAAGATCACAAGATCTAAGCTGTATTTTTTCTCTGACATAAAATAGGTAAGATTAAATGAAAGGGTGGCCTTTCTACTTTTTATTATACATGTGGGACGGGTGTGCCCATGCAGGGGAGGCCAAGGGACAACCTCAGGGATTATCCTCAGCAATGCCAATGAGCCCCAAGGATCCTCCTATCTCTGCCTCCCCTGTGCTAGGATTATAAGCACACACCACCGCTTCAGGCATTTTTACGTGGGTTCTGGGACTGAAACTCAGGTCCTTTCATACTTGCAAGGCAAGAACTTTACCAATTGAGCTATCTTCCCTGCCCTATGGTGTGTTCAGTACTGCTTAAGACCCAGAGGAAATAAAAGGAAGTGTGGTCTTATCCCCCATGGAACTTAGAAGTTGATTGGGATAGGGAATGACATCCATCCAAGATAGATGCCCATGAGCAGGGTGAGTGGTTGGTGTTGGAGGAAAATAATGGGGATGAATGAGGCTTTGTAAAGGTTATGGTATTTGAAATTGGTCTGGAAAGACATATGGCCTGAAACCTACCACACACAAAAAAAATATCACCTTAAAATAAGACTTTCTTTCTTTGGTTACTAAATTGTTCCTAAAATAGTTGAAGCCTCTGGGCTTTAAATATAAAACTGGAATGTACAATTTAATGATGATCCTCACATAAGAATTTAGGCATAATGGCAAATTCCATTAAGTACCCGCTCAGTATCAATTCTTGCCTCTCTCTTCCTGATTGGAGTCTTGTTTGGGAGTGGCAATGTGCCCAAGAACTCATCTTCCTAGCTCCCTCCTAGGAAACAGTATTGCACAGCCAGTTCTAAACAAGGATATACAACAGAAATTTACAGGTGGGGCTTCTTAGCAAGGACAATATTTTACAATAAGCCACCACCCAGTATAAAGGGTACTAGGTATAAACTGCTGTGACATGAGCCCTGCTTCCAGGATGGTTTAAAATGAATAAGATCAGCGTCACCTGCTTTAACTCTTTACCATTTTCCCTTCCTCCTACATGGAACTGGGTCCAGTACCAGTGCTATCCTGCCCTAGCTAGGTTCAATTCCCAGCACCACATAAACTGGATATGGTGGCACATGCCTGTAATTCCGGCCTCAAGAGGTGGAGGCAGGAAGATCTGATGTTCAAGGTCATCTTCAGCTAAATAGTGAATTCAAGGCCAGCCTGGGATGCATGAGACACCAAGAGAAACAGGAGGAGGAAGAGGAAGAAGAGGAGGGGAAGGAGAAGGAAGAAGAGGAGGAGGAAGAGGAAGAAGAGGAAGAACTTGAGGTGCTGATGAGGATAGAGGGGAGCAAAGAGGAGTCTGCTTCTCCCATGACTGACTTGGGTAGTTGCACCTGGATGTCTCTTATTTCCAGAACACATGTTGCATTTGACAAATTATTCTCTCATTTCTGAAACCACTCGGGTTTTCTGTTGCTTGCATCCAGAGGAAATCCTAATGAATGCAGGTCTCAGTGCTATGTTTAAATGTAATAATATAACTGGATGGTTTTTATTTCTCTGTTATCTTTTTTTTTGGTGAAATGGATTCTTTTTCTCAAATTTCTTATTTTGCTCAGTGGTGTAACCACTGTAAGTTGTCCATACTGTGGTAAATAACCCCCACCCACGCTTGTACAAGCAACCCTAATTAAACTCAGTGAGTCCAAGAAAAACATCATCAAAATAGAAATGGGACTAATTGGGAAGAAGGATTTCCGTGGGAGAAGAGAAAAAAACAAGGGAGTGAGTGGTGAATATCATCTATGTACAAAAACAATGTATAAGTAAATTTGAATTCCTTAGTTTGCATTAAATTGACAAAATCAAAATTGTACATATTATGGAGTATAATGTGATATATGTGTACATTGTAGTTAATTAAATCAAAGTAATTAACATAATGATCATTTCTTTGAGGTAAGCATTTTGCAAATTCTCTCTTCTAGCTGTTTTGAAAGATTAACTATTGTCAGCCTATGGTACAATACCATGTGGGTACTGTATGTTTCCTTGTACCCTCACCCTGAAAACACCTTCCCTTGCTACCTGGTATGTCTCCACCTCACTCTCGGGCTCTGGTCACCACCATTCTATGAGATCAACCATTTTAGATTCCACATATATAGTGGTTTAGGTAAAAAATGCCTTCCAGAGGCTCCTGTGTTTGAATCCTGGACCCGTAGCTGGTAGTGCTGTTTGGGAAGGTTGTCAAACCTTTAGGAGGTAGGTCCTTGATAAAGCAAGACTTGAGGTGTTAAAGCTCAGCTCCAATCCAGTTAGTTTTCTCCTTCCTGAATCTGGTGAGATGTGATGCAGGCTTCTTGTTCCAGTGTATGCCTTCTCTACCATGATGAAATTTCCCCTTGAAACTGGAAGTCAAATGAAACCATTTTCCTTTCATCAGCCGCTTCTGGTCAGCCATGAGCAAGCAACTGATACAACATATAAATGAGATCATACAGCATTTGTCTCTCTATGCCTGGCAGATTACGCTTAATGAAGTGTCCTCCAGGTTCATCTCTGTTGACACAAATAGCAGAGATAAATTTAACTGACAGGGAAAGATCTCTACACTAAAAACTATAAAACATTGATAAAAGAAACTGCAGAAGACACAAATAAATGAAAAGATATCTCACGTTTATGGATTAGAATTAAGACTGTTAAAATGTCATACTACCCAAAGCAATCTACAAATTCAGTACAATTCCCATCAAAATGCCAACGACATTCTTCTCTGAAATAGAAAAAAGTAATCCTAAAATTTGTATGGAACCATAAAAGAACCTGAGAAGCAAAAGAAATCTTAAGCAAAAATAAAAAACAATACAGCTGGAAACATTACACTTGCTAACTTCAAAGCACACTAGAGGTGAGGACAGGCTCCCACATAGTTCAGGAGACGTATGGCTGCAATGTTGGCTCAGACAGATACCTCCTCCATGAGTACAATCTGTTTGCCTAGGATGGCCATGATCACCTCACCTTGCAAGAGGACCTTCACTCCTGAACCACAGTGCATATGGTCGGCAGATCGCCTGGGCAAGAAGGAGGAGCCTGGTGTGGCAAAGGACCACAGGTGTCCCTGCTTAAAGAATGGGAGGGAGGCACTGCAGTAGGTAGATTCCCCCAAAGAAAAACATATGACTCATCACCCCAGACCTGAAGAGGACCTTACCCTGAGGTCCTGAACCCTAGACCTCGACCTTGCAGAAATCAACTTGACCTGGCAGTGGAATAAGGAGGACCAGACCCAGGACATGGATCATATGGGGACACCAGGTATTTGGGAGATGGAACCTTCCAGAGATGTGCTACTGTGGTGGTGCCTTCTGGGAAGGAGCAGAGATACACATTCCTGATACACCACAAGGAGTTGCCCTTCACTCTGAGATGGAACAGTAACAGTGAGTGACCAGAGATCTGGTGCATCTCTCACAGTTTAAAAAATGGCTTATGCAACTTCAAGAGCTCCTGACTTCTCTTTCTGCACCTGATATCTGAGTGTGTGCAAGTGTGGAGTTAAGCCCAGCCCTGAGCAGGGACCCTCACCCCACACTCACCAGTTGTCTCTTTCCCAGTAAGGATGAGGATATAGACTTGTATTTGAACTGCTAGATATGAGATGTAGTTTATGGATTCTTTAAAGGAAAGGAAATAAAATATGACAGGATGGAACTGGGGATTTAGGGCAATATGCACCGGATCCCAGACTCTTGGGCTCCCAAGAAAAGATGCACCATGGGAGCGATTGACGGGGAGGCTACTAAAATAGAATCTAGGTAATCCAGAATTGTGTATATTTGTTAACCTATACTGATCTTACTCTCTGATGGAGATTGTGTTTGTATTTTTCAGAATGCAGCAAGAGAGCTGTGGCCCATCTAACCCTACCAACCGACTGTAGGCCGATAGCTGAGATCCTGGCAAGAGATGAGCCACCAGTCATATCGGGAAGGATCCATATGGAACCCCACAGAGAATGATGGGATGAACAAGGGACCCACAGCCACAGCCATTCAATCAACACAGGATAAGTCAGTGAGACAGAAACCAACAATTTTCAACACAAAGACCCATAAGCTCACAACATTAAAGCAGCCTTAATACTCACCCACCACGACTCAGGGAACTGAGCAGAAGAGGGGGCAGAAAGATTGTGAGAGCCATGGTGGGGGAGACTATCCAGAGGCATGGCACCCCTCAGTAACAACACACTTGGGCCAGGAGAACCGGGCTATCCAGGGTCCCCTGCCACAAGGACTGACCCAGACAACCCACAGAGGAGGATATCCAGCTGATTGAGGATGGGAGGGGGCATTAGGGAACTGGAGATAATAACTCATTGTTTGCCCACTAAATAAATGTAACTCATTATGGACAATTATATATATATATATATATATATATATATATATATATATATATGACAGGAAAAAAAAAACATGAAAGCTCACTAGCTAGAAAAAAAAAAATACTACAAAGTTAAATAACCAAACAGTATGACACTGACATAGACCGATAAAACAGAATGAGAAATGGAAAAAAATCCACACGTGAATAACCAACTAACGGATTTCCAGAAAGAGTATGAGTGCACTTTAATCTTCATGTTTTAAGAGGATTTGAGGCTAACTTGTATTTGTTACTTTTGTCATGACTTTTGACAAAATACCAAATACCTTACAGGAGCAACATGAAAGACAAGTTGGTTTTGGCTCAAGGTTAGTGGATATAGTCATCAAGGCAGAGGAGGCGTGGGAACCGAGGCAGCGGTCGGTGGCAGCAGAAGCTTAGACAGCTTGTTGACATCTTAGATTGGGAAACAGAGTCCAGGCCAAGTAACCCAAGCCAGTAGACTACATTTATCAGCAAGGTCTCACTTCACTAGAAGGTTCTACAACCTTCCAGTGCCACCAGGTAGAGACCAAATGATCAAACACATTTTGCATTCAAACCAAAATACTTCTACCTGGCTTTTGGGGTCCATAAAGCTTGGCTTATCTCAAAAAAAGAAATTCTAACCACCAGGTCTCCACCAAAAAGATAACATGATAGGACTCACTAGTCTGCAGTATTAGTACTGTCTTTAGGCTCTATTTTGGCAGCTATGCAAACCTACCCAACAATGGAAAGGTACCATTTCATTGTTGAGCCATCAGAATGAAATATGATCCTTTCTGCTTTCACGGGTGCCAGTGAAATTACAAACTCAATATTTCCCCTTGATGAAAAACCTTTTGTTTTCTCCCTTGGGTCTCAGGAATCAGAAGGTTTCTTGCTCAGCCTGGTTTGGGTTCCACCCATTCCTTGTGGGTCTGGCCCACCTATAAAGTCCCATTCAAATGGAGACAAGCCCATCTAGCTAAAAAATCATCTCTAGAAGTATAAATTGGTCCTCAGTTCAATGCATACAAAGGGAAAAATTCAAGAGGCCAGAAGAAAAGGAAAAAGAAACTTCAGCGAGAGTGGCCAAAGCCAGGAAATCATTGAAATACAAAAAATTTTTACATGGCATCCTGCATAGGGCATTCTCACTAGGGTAGAAGGGATGACTTAAGGGGGCTTTGAGGAAAGAACTGGCAAAATAAGCTACAACTAGATTACTGGATACTGGACTAAAATGATTGGGTTTAGTAACATTGTGTGCTACTCAACTGAAAAAAAAAAATACCAGAGAGAAACAACTTGAGAAGAAACGTTCATTTGGCTCACAGTTTCAGAGGTTTTAGTCCATAGTTGGCTAGTTCCATTTTTTAATATTTTTTCTTTATTAAGCAGAGAGAGAGAGAGAGAGAGAGAGAGAGAGAGAGAGAGAGAGAGCGCACCAGGGCCACCACCTTGTGGGTCTGGCTTATGTGGGTACTGGGGAATTGAACTTGGGGCCTTAGGCACTGGAGACAAGTGCCTTAACCGCTGAGCCATCTCTCCAGCCCTAGTTCCATTGTTTTTAGACCTGTCATAAGGCAGAACATCATGGAAGGGAGTGGATAATGAAACAAAGCTGTTCACCATACAGTATCCAGGAAGCAGAAAGAGAGAAGTAGAAGCCAAAAACAAGATGCACTCTTTAACAAATGTCCCCAGTAACCTACTCCTCCAACTAATGCTTTGACTACCTCCCCAAAGCCCATTAAGTTATAAAAGCATGAAAGGACTAATAATGAAATCAGAGCCCTTATGATCCAATTGCTTCCCATAGATCATATAAACTTTTGTGGAAATATTTAAGTTTTAAACCATAACACATAACAATGAAATGAAAATCATTTAAGGCACTGGGGAGATGGCTTAGGGCTTAAAGCAAATGACAGACAGCATAAATCTCCAAGTTCAAACCCCAGCACCCATGTAAAGCCAGATGCTATAGTGAGTGTCTGCAATCCCAGCATGCCTATGGCAAGAAGGAAAGCATGACCGGAGAATCCACGAGAAGTCAGGGTCCCGCTAGCATGTGAACCCTGAGCAATGAGAGAACCTTCCTCAAATGAGGTAGAAGATGAGGAACAACACCCCAAAGTTATCCTCTGACATCCACCCGTGCCTTCGTGCATACACACCACAAAAAGAACTTAAAATTGTAGAGTTCTTTCCAGCTTTCAAACTACTCTGGCCACTTAACCTTCACAAGGAACCTCTGAGATGTGCGTAATACTGGTTACTCTTTACTTGAGGGAATTTTCCCCGGAAAGTTAAATGAGTTTCCCAGTGTCCCACAACCACAAAGAGTAGATTAACATTCTAATCAAGGTCCTTAGCTTTCCATGTAGTGTTCTTTCCACTGTGTCCTGCTGAGTAAGGGAAAGGTGTGATTTCTCTAAGCAGGTGTTTATGTGTACACTAAGCCATAAGTGTGGGGACACAGAGCCTTGTAAGGGTGCTTTTGTGAAAGTTCAGACTTTAAGAGAAAAGGATTCTAATTAGATGTGAGGTACAGACTACTCACAATAGAATCTAGCCAATTCAGAAATGCGCATCTTAGTTAATCTATACTGATCTCACTCTCCAATGGAGATTCTGTTTGTATTTTTCAGAAGGCAGAGAGAGAGCTGTGGTCTTCCCAACCCTACCAATGAGCCACAGACCCAATAGCTGACATCCTGGCAAGAGATGAGCCACCCCCAGACCTACCGTGAAGGATCCACATGGAACCCCACAGAGAGTGGTGGGATAAGCAAGAGACCCATAACCACAGCCAGTTGACCCAGGATAAGCCAGCAAGACAGACACCAATGATTTTCAACACAACCTAAAGCAGAAGTACAGAGACCCCCTAATACCTCAACAATAAAGCAGCCTTAATATTCACCCACTATGACTCAGGGAACTGAGTGGAAGAGGAGGCAGGAAGACTGTAAGAGCCATGGTGGAGGAGAATATCCAGAGACATGGCCCCCCTCAGTACCAACATACATAAGGGGTGGAACTGGGTTGACTCCTAGGCTATCCATAACCCCCTACCCCATGGACTGATCCAGACTGCCCACAGAGGAGGATACCCAGCTGATTGGAGATAGGGAAGAGTGAAATCGGGGAATTGGGGATACCAACATATTATTTGCTCATTCAGTGTATCTAAATATGGATAATAAAGATATAATTTATAAAGAAAAAAGAATACAGTGTGAAAGAGGAGGAAAAAGCAAGAGTTCTGGAGTCATTCATGCAGACTCTCCATTCGTTACTCCCCATGGAACCAACTGTCACATCAGCCAGCATTATTCATCTTTCAACTGCTGTTGCAGTGACATAATTTACCTAAGGATAACAAACATTGTTTTGTCATGTCCGCCAACAAGTCAGATCACCAGAAATAGTCAATAAAAAAACAGTCACTAAAATGAAGAGTTTGGGTTTCTTTGAAAGTCTTGAGTTTTTGCTCTGCTTTAAAGAAACTCTTAGATCATGGATAAGGATACAACTTATGCAAAACAGCTGTCATAAAAATCCAACCAAGACACTCATCCCCAAAGGCCTTGACCAGATGTCAAAAGATTAGCCTCTTCTCATAAAAATTAGAAGTCTCAAGAATCTGAGTAGAATTTCTCAGTGAGAATTGTTGCTTTTCTTCAATTAATTGACTATCTATTCTGATCATGTGGGATGAGAAGGTGCTACTGTAATTAGAATCTCAGAAAGCCACATGAAAGGGACCTTTGAGATCACCTTCTCCAGGGGTTCTCTTGCTTTTTTGTGTGCATTATAATTGCTTCAAGGGCTCTATGAAGTACAAACTGCTGGATCTCACCCATGATCCTTGATTCAGTGGTTTGGGGGTTGGGCCCATGAATTTCATTTTCTAACAAATTTTCAGATGAGGCGTCTGCTGGTGGTCTGGAGAACATATTTTGAGAATCACTGAGCCAATCCATCACTGAGTATCATGGGAAAAACTTTTCCTGGGGTGACGCAAGCACGACTTCTCCTCAGATATGGCACAAATGACAGACCAAAGGACAATTTCACCAAAACCAGTTTGGTGAATCAATAAGTTTATTGAGGTTACTAACAGAGCAGGGTGGAGAGTTGCTTTCAGGCAATAGATGACTTAAACTCACTACACCACGAGTAGTGAGTTTCATCCCATCCTGAATAATGACCTCACCATAGCTGCTTCAATTCTAAGCAGCTGCATCACCAGAAAGGCCTCATCACCTATGGTGACACTCATGTAAGCCACATGTCTGGAGGGCACTGCAGCCCTTACAGTCACCTCCACTGGAGAATCAGTTGCTTTCCCCTTATATAACCTTAGGGCCAGGTCAGGCAACCATTTCCAAGACGTGTTGACTTCCTGAGTCTCTGGAACTTCCTTCTGGCACTGCCCTCCCAACCCTCAGGAAGGGATGTTTGTTTCTACCTAACACCCTGAATCTCCAAAGCCTCCTTTCTCTCTTCAATTAGGAGGAAATCTGCCACCCATCACTGAGGAAGTTCTAAGACTTGAAAACAGCCAGGGGTCCCCATAAGCTCATGTAGCAGATTAACAAAAAAGTTGAGGCAAAATGTTTCCGTTGCCCCCTAGGTCAAAGAGAAAAATATACATTACAAATGTCCCCAATGTCCTTGACTCTGGCTCTCACTCTGCCCACAGGTGGTGTCTCCATCCCCTGCCCTTGATTCCAGGTGATTTCTATAATTTGGTAACCAATGATGTATGGTTAATGTTATATTGTGCCAATTTCCAGAACTAAGAGGATCCCTGACCTGACCCGCGGGCCTAGACAATGAAGGTCGCGAGGGGGACCCTAGCCTGGATGAGTGGGACAGAACGGGAGCGAGAGAGGAGACCAAGAGAGGAGTCTGATCAAGGTCTGTTTATTGCAGGCAATAGGCGAGTTTATATGCTAAGAACAAGGAGGCAGCTGCACGTTTCACTTTGCACAATACTTTGCACAAGAGTATAAATTTTTCAAATCCTGTTGCTGTCGGTGGTCACAGTGACCTCTTACTGGAAATGTTGTGATTGGCTGCAATGGCTTGTTTCGGGAAGCACCTAACATTGCTAGATTTCCGCATAGCTCAGGGTCCACAGTGGGGCAATGCCTCAGACCCCGACAGATCACACCTTCCACTTACTGCCTCCTCTGGGAGCTCCAGGGTCCCCTTTAAGTGAGCTGACTGTCTCATGGCCACCATGCCAGAGAGGCCATGTACACACATTTAGGTGATCTGTCCCAGATCAACCCAGCCATCCAGCTGTCCATAATGAGCAGACAGAAACACGAGTGGAACAGCTACCTTGACCTTTCCAGACCTGTAAACCTTGCAATGAACATAACTGAATGGCCTCTGGCGATGCTATGGGAGACAGAATTGCTCAGCACAAACTCATGACCCATACCATCGTGGAGTATATTAACACACTGGGTATTTGAAGCCATGAAGTTAAATAACTATGGGAAACAACAACATTGAGGAGACAAAAGCTGTGAGGACCCAAGCTTGTGCTCAGAGGATGAACTGGGAGACAGAAGCAATAGGGAGGAATGCAGTAATGGGCGGCTGAGCAGATTAGATCGCGGTGGCTCATGACAGCAAAAAGACAAAATTGGCTGACATTTATTATTATTGTTATTATCATCATCTTCTTCAACATTTTTGTTTGGGAGATTGTGAATACAACTGAATGATGCATATCCAAAATAAAAGCTGGGTGTGGTGGCGCACACCTTTAATCCCAGCATTTGGGAGGCAAAGGTAGGAGGATCACCATGAGTTTGAGGCCACCGTGAAACTGCAGAGTGATTTCTAGGTCAGCTTGGGCTAGAGTGAGAAAGAGAGCGAGGGGAAGGGAAGGGAAGGGAAGGGAAGGGAAGGGAAGGGA
>PVHP010044866.1:0-13914 GCA_004024765.1 Zapus hudsonius | reverse complement strand
AGAAGGAACACCAGGGCCACCACCTTGTGGGTCTGGCTTATGTGGATCCTGGGGAATTGAACCCTGGGGTCTTAGGCTCTGGAGGCAAGTGCCTTAACCGCTGAGCCATCTCTCCAGCCCATATTCTGTTTTTATACTTTTATCACACGCCTTTTTCTTAGCTTTGAATGGAAATCTAAGGAGTGTTTTATTGTTTGATGAAAAACTAAAGACCTCCCTGTATGCCTGGCATCAGAATCTCAGCTCACAGAAAAGGAGAGCAAGTCAATGATTTTCTTTAGCCTCCTTCATAGGCCTTCATAGATCAGACAGCCAAAAACAGGACTAGAACTTCCTTTTTATCAGAAAAAAAAAAGATTTATATCATACAGAAAGATGAGAAGTGAGAAGTGATGCCTAATCTCAGGCACATTAGAAATAAAGACAAGACTCAAGTTTAATTTATATTTCTATCTCTCAGAGGAATTGAGCTTTCATAACCCTGTCATATGAGGAAGGGAAAAGCCGAAGAACAAGACAGAGAAGAAAGAACTTGTGACAGGTGACTGCAAATTTAGTAGTCTTAATTGTTTTTATGAGTAGAGAAACCAAGTGAACTTAATGATAAATTACCTGGTGCCATCGTGTTTAAAGAGAGGATAATAGTCACAGAGGTGTGACTTGACTCCCTGAAGTCCAGAATTAGTAGGGATAAAGCAATCACAGTCAGCAGTTTAGACACTCGCAGATGACAGCTGCCTTAGGAGAGGAGAGCAGAGAGTCTGTTCAAGTTGGCATTGAAAGAAATCTGGATTGCAAAGTAGAGGATTTTAAGGAAATCACTTCTCTTTCTACACTCAGAGGCCAGCACATTGAGGGGTACTGTACACATTTATCAGTGCCTAGTGCAAAGGTTAGGGGGTGTTGGGTGATTTGTGCCTGCTTTATTCATCTTCACTGTAACTTAAGTGTCTTTTATTCTTTTATACAGGAAAAGTGACTCCAAATATACTTCATTCAATACGGAGTCTTCTCTTTTGCCTTTTTTGCTTCAATATAAAGTCAGCCAAATTCAAATAATTTCCAACAATCTTTCCTGTTCTCCCTTCTCAGCACCTCTTGCCTCTGTTTCCACCCAGACTGCAAAGCCAGATGGGCTCTTTAACACTGTGCTGTGAGAATATCTAAAAGCAAGGAAGAAGAGAGTAGAGATTTGTGGGAAGGCCTTTTTTTCCAGATTTCCATCTAAGGGTTTCAGAGTGTTTGGATACTTTTCAAATAAACATCCCTCTTCTTAGTACAGTTGATTCATATGTTCCTGTCCTCCTGGGGAAACATTGATCTGCTAAAATTGCCATTTTTTTCAGCTAAATTATAATTTGCTAATCCCATAAGGCCATCTGACAAGCTTCATGGCTATTCTGACAGACTTCAATATAAATAATGTTTCACATAAAATTAAGAAAACTTATTTGGGGCACGTAAAATGGCACACAACAGGGGTATTGCTATCTAATACTCCTATTTGACTTCTTCAAGTAGGAAGATTGTAATCAACTTTGTTTTTAAAGTTAGGGATGAGCTTCCACTATAAACAATCAAATTTTAAGGAGCTAGAAAAGTATAAAGATGTAAGTTCTGTATAAATAACATAAGACAGTCATAAATGCATAAACATAAAAACTCTACTGAACATATATTTTGGATAACCAATTAGGATTTTAAATATTGGTGAGAAGCTCACATGTAAGTTAAAGTAAGGTTCCTGTGAACAACATACTAGACAGAGTCATGACATTTGCTAAGTTTACCCAGTCAGCAAAGACGTTCTCTAGCCATTTTATCACCTGAAGTAGCATTGGCTGAAACGGAATGTCATACTTCGCTTGGCAAGAGAGTCTGCAATAAGCTAAGCAGCTTTTGCACCAAAACTCTGTGGAAGAAAGGTTTGTAATTTTGGCTGTGAGGATCCCCTATGTTTAGACAGTCATTTGACTCCAAATTCTATCCTGAAAACATTTTGAGGTAAACAATCAAAAATATATTTGAACAGAATTTCAGCCTTAATTAAAGTGCAAAAACCTAGATGAAGCTGAACATAAAATACCATAGGATATAGTCGTATGCAGATGACCATGATGGTCATTACAAGTTATTTTGCCTGAATTTTTGAAGGGATAAGACTCAACACATGAAGTAAAAAAATAAAAATAAAAGAACACCTTTAATGCTTATGATACCATGCTATCATCATTTTCCAGAATGTAACCTCATCAAAACCAAAGGCTGGCTCCTCTCTTCCTTCCCTGTCTCTTCCATTTGGATACTAGGAGCTAATAACTATAGGCCAAATGCATGACTGAATGAGCTCAGTATCTATGACCTTTCCTCTCATGTAAAAAAGAAATAATCAGACTTTCTTATAGGCTTATCACAAACATCAGTTTGATAACATGTTAGAAACTATCCTGCGTGTCAGTTAGTTTTCTCTTGCTTCATTGTTACAGCACATGGGATGCTATAAAGTCTCGCCATGCTTTGATAAATGCTGCTAGCTTATATTGCAAGAGGATCCATAGTCACATTTTGCATAGTGGTCATTATACCTATTCAAAACTGGGTAAAACCATTGGATCATATTCATAAGCAATAACATTCATCAAGATTGGCTTTAACTCTAAAAGCTATGTAGCTTTTGACCCAAAAAAGCCAGCTAAGGTGAGACCATACCTGATGACACTCTTAAGGACTGAAAGAAGTAAACCACCGGGATAAAATAATCAGTCATGACTCCTTGAGGAAATGCCTGTTCTCAAGGTCATACTAGGTCACATATAAATAAATGGAACAATCGAACACACCGACCGGCAAGGGTATCAGTTATTTCCCTTGTAACCCCCTGGTCCTGAAGTAAGGACCGTATGTATTTTTACATTAATGGTTTGTGGAACTCAAAGGTTAATAATTTCATAAATTAAAAAGCTATCACACTTTAGAGCCTCAGAGAAGCTGAAAGAATTATTCAAAGACACACAGCCATTTAGTGGCTCAGTTATATTTGCCACTTAATTTAATTGTCACCAGCTGATGCGTGAGCACTTTGGCTTTTCACTAACCGGTTGTGGTTTGGGGAACAGGCTAGGAGCAAGCAGGGCTCAATATCTTCGGAATGTAGTTCACTGAGAAGGTACTTGGAGAGCTGTTTGCTCTTATCCTGACTCAATCAGAATCACAATTTTGCATTTTCTTCCCAAGTTCTTCTGAAGCCTTATTCCATCTAATTCTGCTGCAAGACCAACATTCTGTATTCTGTCTTGTGCAAAATTACTCAAGTATCTCTGAAAAACCTGCCTTCTAGAAAGGGAAATATATCTTATTAAAACATCTTCCTTGCAAACTCCTGCTGTAATGGTAAGAATCTCTTTCCATTTGACTTCTTGAAGCAGGTCATATATAATTTGACTTGACTTTCTGACTTTCTTCTCAATAATATTCAAAACCTTTTTCTGGTTAGATTATTTTAATTCCAAATGAATCTTTCAAAAAATCTTGACATTTGTGGTATGTGTAACTACATAGTTACAGACAAAACAAAATAACATATAAAAGGTTTGTTACACAGCTGGAGAAAATAAATTCTTTTCATTGTACGACCAGACATTCTACATTAGGCTAACTTCTCATTTTGATAACTAAACCTCATATACTACTATGTAAAATAAAAAAATTCAAAATTCAGCCTGGTTTATAACTTGACTTCTTGTTATATTAGTGTAATATTGTAGGTAGTGAATCCATAATCATATGAACACAGACACCCAGAAGTCCCAGTATTAGCTCACTTGTGCTATTATAAATCAAGCCTGATGACTACAAGAGAAAATCAAATTCTCTTAGCTTAATGTTAGAAGTTCTCTGCTCTTTATTATTTTATTATCATTTTATTAAATGATGAATATATAATACAAATTTAATGTCTTGACTAATTGAGGCAGATAGTTATTCTATATATTCTAGACACATAGGAAAGAGATTATTGAAACACATACCAATAAGAAAACACTCAGGTATTTTTCTTTAATTTCAGACAAAAAAGAAATATTTTTAATTTAAGAAAAGTCAATAATTATTTTTGAGATCCTATTATGTCAACATTTAACTGGGAATAAATATTGGTTGCTGAAAAATATTCACAGAATATGTACCTTGTGAAACTTCTTATCTATTTAGAATATATTGGAAACAGTCAATTTTTCATATCAGGCAAGATATGAGGCAAAATTTTCTAGAATATATATATACATACATATATATATATATATATAATGAAATTTAGAGTGGTTGTACTTTATAAAAAATTTCTGTGTATGAAATTTTATTAAATATAATATTTTTACACTATGATATGGTTGTTCCCAATTGAATAGCAGGTGGAGCATTTTAGCCCTATGTACATGAACAGAGAAATGAAGAGCCAGGGTGATAGAGACCCCCCAACTACATCACCAGCAGCTGTTTATAAAGACACCACCTCTACTCTTAGATCCCTTCAACCCTATTTCACATGCTCCAGGATATAACCATCAACCATGTAGGCAATGAGACCTCAAAGCTACATTGACAATCAAACATATTGTGAAACCTACCCGAGATTAGCACTTCTTCACCAAGTGTCTGTGATAATAAACTAAGAGGACATCGATATTCACACACATTCAGACATGCTATATGCTACTCACCAACTGCTCATTAATGCTCCACAGGAGAGAATTTACGCTTGGTTCTGAAAACATAGTCAAAAGCATTTGACTGGGAAGGTCATGAACCCACGCAGGTAAGGCACTAGTGTTGTTTGATTAAATGGATATGTTGTGCCATCAAATTATCCTCGACATATTTATATGCTGTTTATGCTCATAGATTAGTGCTGCTCCTACCTTTGGTCAGAGAAACTTCATTTTGCAGATGGCAGTGACTACTGGCCAAAACCTCAGCAGCATGCTGAGAATGATTGCTGAGAGTTCAGCACTAAACCAGGCTTCTTTATCTTGCCTCTCCCATTCGGGAGCAGTGCAGAAAAAGGGGATGGAAAGCCTGTAAGAGCCAAAGGCGAGGAGTGCTTTGAAATGCTGCCTTCTGCATACGATGTGACTATTACATTTATGACTTCACAGTAACTGTCATTACCTACTGACCCATCAACATTATGTCATATATGATTGAGGAGGGAAAAAGAACAAAAAAACAGAAAGGCATCAAAATAGAAGAGAAACTAACTAGAAACATGAATGGATTCAGTGGAAGGGGACAAGGGATGGAGAACAGAAGAAAGTAATGGAAGGGGATTATGCATAAAAATTGCCAATTAAATGTTAGAACAAAAAATGTGGATTTTTGTCAATGCTCTGAGGGAATAACAATAATAAACAGGTAGAGATGGTACAACCCTCAAAACAGTGGCAAACACAATCGTAGCATACAAGCATTTCACCCAAAAGAAACAGCTGCTTACTTACCTGTGGTCTCAGCAGAGGCTGGGCTGGAGGGCTCATGAAGTGTTCCAGGAGCCAGAAGTAGCTCAGTTTGAAGGCAAAACATGCCCAGCAGCTGCACAGTACTTACCCACCCTGTGACAGCTAGTGAGACTGGAAGTGAATAAGGACAACTCATAAAGAAAGGCAGCATAACAAAGAGCTATAAAGATCCTCCTGTACACTTGTAATTAGTGTATTTCAGTTCAGGAAGAACTCTTGAATGACCGAGAAAGTTTTATGATCAATTTTGTATGCTATAAATGTAATTCTAATAGGAGGGATAATAAAGAAATTTAAAATGCACAAAAAAAAATCTACAGTCCTTTTTCTAGAGAAGTTGCTTTTCTTCCGGATCCAGCTCTAATAGCTAGGAAGCCTTTTAGCTAGATTTTCTCGCTACCTAGATTTTCCTATTTTGTGAAGTTTTACTGTTGCTTTCAAAAGGTTTATAAGTTCAAGAATGGACTTCCCTGAATAAAGAGGCCACAAAGACTCAACCAGGATCATATGTTCATCAAGTCTCCTTGTTTGGGTTGACTGTGTGTGTGTGTGTGTGTGTGTGTGTGTGTGTGTGTGTGTGTGTGTGTGTAACAATAAAGAGAAGTTGAAAACAACAAGGTTATAAAAGAGAGAAAGAAAGATCTGCATGATCTACATGAATTTATTCTTCAAGACTGAACTCAAGCAGGTGAATGCTCCAGGAGGCCCCATGCCCACGCTGCTCTCTCTTCCTTCATGTAACATTCATCTTTCCTTCAAATATTAGAGCTCAGACAGTTTCCTGTGGCCCCAGACTACCTAAAGTCCCTTCTGTGTGTCTTTGCCTAGCTCATAAGACCATTCTTTCCTGCATACAAGTGTGGAGTTACCCCGGTGAGCTCTGCCCCTCTCCTGAACCTAAATCTTCACTGGACTCCTATTGCATAGCCATTACTCCCCATGAATGGAGTGATTAATGAGACAATGAAAGTGGGAATTTGTAAGTAATTAATGAAGAATTTGATTAAACATGAGAAATGTTATCTTAACATTTACAAATCGTATCCTCTATGCTAATGCTGTGAAATCAGGTGTCCTCTGTTTCCAGAGCAAAGAGAGAGTTTGAAAATGTCTTTCCATAATTTTTCCCCAATCTGCTTCCAGATTTGTGTGAACAGATCACTCAGGTTGGAGACAGGGTAGTTCTGTCTCCAGGATCACTAGGACTTGGGCTCCAGCTTCTCCCTGTATCCTGTATCCGTGCCAGGTGTGGTGGTGGCTTTTGCGATACACATGGCTTTCCTATGAGGTCATTACTGATGGAAACTATCAACACCTCTGCCCCTTGGGGAGGGTAAGAAGTCAGCTCCATTCAAATAAACATTCCTTAGGCTCCTGCTTCGGAAACACTCTCCTGCTCCTTTCTACAGCAGATGTTTTAGTTTGAGGGATGGGATAAAGAATGTCACTGATGAGTAAAAGTCAGAACAGACCCAATGCAGCTGCAGCAGGAAGTTTCCATGAGCTCTGATGCTCTCCTTTGTATCATCGCCCCCACTTCATTCAGCTAAGCAGCGAGATGCAGCTCTACCAAGATGCCAAGCTACCCTGGGTGAGTATCAAAAAGTTGTTACTAGAGAAGGGCACCCAAAGTTTTCCTCCACGTTTTGCATGCATTTGCACACATATAAACCATGGCACAAAATACACACACACACACACACACACACACACACACACTCACAGACAAGACACACATACACACCCAAATGCAAAAAGAATAAAAATAGTTACTCCTCCCTTCATCCACAGAATGAGAATTGCTGGCTATAAGATGCTTATTTAGCTTGTCAGTGACAAGGAATCAGGTCTTAAGACTATTCTACAAGCAAATCAATGTATAGTTATAGATATTAGCATTGTTTCTCCATACAGACTTTGGTTGAAAATGGATATATGAATGAATGTTATGATATTAAATGCATGGGTGAGAAGATGAAAACTGATGGTGGAAAATATGACCAAGAAACAAATTAAGCTGGCAACTTGGCTGTCTTGATTTCCTCAGTTTTCATCAGGAAGGAATCTGTGATGGACCATGCTTCTGATTCTAAAGGAGACATTTGTCTTCTACAAGCATTTACTGTACATCCACCATGTACTGAGACTTGCCCTAAGAATATCTAGAACATTCCCTAATCATAAGGAATTTATAACCAGACAGATTTATTTTTTAATATTGGATAAGGGGGTAGATGTTGGAGGAGAGAAGTATGCAAAGAGATGAAGTATTATTTGAAAGTGTAAGAACAAATTGTATTTGGCAAAGAAATTCTAAGATTATGAATGGAATTGGAGTGTTTAACAGGAGGAAAAGGCTCATGTTACTTACTGCAAGTGACTTTCAAGAAGTCAGAAAAGAAAAACTGGCTTGTTGGAGGATGAAGGCTCTTGGAAACCTTTGGTGGAAGCCTTTGAAGTGTTAGTGGGGTTCTGGTTAATGTTTCCATTGCAAGACTGAGAGACAGATTATGGAGCTAGCATTCGGGGAAGGAACACCTCACCCTCTTCAAACCGGACTGCTCAGAGGAGACCCCAGACTAGCAAAGGGCACAAGAACACCATAGGGGTTTCAGCCAGAACTGAAAATGTGAGACTCCTTCATCTGTAGCTAGAACAGCCTTTACAATTAATATTTTCAAGTAACACAGAAGCATCCAAACGTGCTCCTCTGAGATAAAGGACTAACGAGAAGTGAGAGAGGCTGGAATGACCAAGAAAGAGAGCCAAGTCCTGTTCCAGAGAAAAAGCACAGTGACAAGCCTGCTGTGAAAATGCCCATTTAGCAAGAACAGCCCAGGCTTCATTTCAAATTTTATCAGAAGCTTCCCGACCGACAGTATCAGTGGCGCCTACTGAATTTTCACCAGGGACCTAACAGAAAACATCTGTTCACGCACTTAAAAGTGAATCAATGGATTCAATCAGCATCTGCTGGCTTTCTTCTATTAGGAGTATAGCCATTTCTCTTTTTCTTCTTCATGGCCTCCTTTAATAACTTACTTGTGCCATGAATTAAAGTCTGGGATCAAGTTGTGTCTCTCCTTCTGTGCCTACATGAGGAAATTTACCACAGGTCAAACTAAAATCATGTCGGAAATCCAGGGATGTAAACAATTTGGTAATATTTATATGTAAATTGAAAGCTTACCTTACCGCATAAGATAAACTCAAGCTGCAAATACTGGTTGTGCACACACATCTGAATGTGCACATGTGTGTTCACGGAATTCTCACTGCCTTGAGAAAAAAAAAAATGCTGGGGATTTTGCTTTGAAATCTCTCCGTAGTTAAACTCACATCAGAGTTTTAATAAAGGAAATTCTCTAACCACAGCAGGTTATGTTTGACATGAACAAAAGGTTAGAACTTTAAAATGGTGACACTTCTGTGATTGGGATCCAGTGTCTCTTATGTTTTCTTTAGTGTTCCCTGAATGACTGTTTCCTTGTCGCATAGTGGACAGCCTTTTTTTCTTGTTTCCTAACATCCTGGTTTCTAAAACTCTGCTTCTCAGTGGATATTGATAGACGTTAGCAAAATGATGGGAGGAAAGTTTTGTTATTTTGGCAGATAGTATCTAGGGAAGCTTCATGGTGGCAGGGGAAAGCATGGCATGAACTCAGGCTGGGCATCACTTTGGTCACAGCAGGTGGAAAAGAGTCTCAGGAAAGTGAGCCAAGTTCTGACCAAAGGAAGCCAGCTCTAACATCCTTTAGTCTGTTCCCAATAGCATGCCTCCACTATGGGGCTCCACCTCCCAAATTGCCATCAGACAAAGCATTCAGGACACATGAGTTTATGGGGGACATCTGATTCACACACCATCTGTCACCATCTAAACACACAGCTAACAAGAATGACAAGGTTTTACTCAGTCTCATCCTCATTTTTCGTGGCAAACTGAAAATCCTAATGTAGCAGAAAGGAAACATATACATTGGGTGTTTTCTAGGGCTACCTCGCTATTTCTAATATCCTAAAGCAGGTTGATCATAAAAGATCATGTGACTCTCAGAAGTCCCCAGGCATGATCCAAAACCCTGCCACCATCTATTGGCAGGTGCTACCATAACATAAAAGAATAAAGAAGAAAAACAACTTAGAAAAGTGTCCAGAGAAGCTACCCAAAGTGATGAAATATGAAGATTGTAAGTGGAAGAAAATGTCTGAAACAGGTCAACAGTACCTATGTGAAGTGTTGGCCTACTCTTAGGAGCATTGGTGATGAAGAGAATAAGACATCTTAGTGATTCCATCTCAGAAATAATATGAAGCACAATGCAGAGACATACTGGCTTAATTTGCAGAAGGATCCTGGAACTAAAATGGGAAAGAAAATAGTTGTTCCCCTCATTGGAATGCCCCCAAACTCGTCTGTGGTAAGGATCTACCACACTGGCATCTGTCACAGAACCTTTGGTCATCTCCACAGGGTGTGGGCTGACACTTGATACGACCACAACTAAACATGGAGCTGTACATGACAGGATGAATGTAAATGAAAGGGAGTTTGTTTTTCACATCAGTGTGTCCAGAGTGGAAAAGCCAGACCAAAAATAAGATAAAGAGTTCTAATCTGACAGAGAAATACAGAGACCTCAAAGCTTGGGATGCCATCGAAGCCAAGCACAGTAGGAAACTTCAGATACATAATTCATACATGGAACTGGAAACAACAAAAAAGCCCGTCAATGCTTCTGAAAAACAGCCAAATCACGAAATCTTGAGCTCTTCAGAAAGTTCTTAATGAAGCCTTATCCAAAATCAGCTCCTAAAACACATGTTGTAATAGTGATTTATGAGCCCAGCATATATTAAAGGCTATCATGCAGTTGAGATGTCGCTTGGTTGCAGGAACTTATGGTCAGGTGTGGGAGATCAAAGGCATGTTGCTCAACCTGGGTGGTTTGAATATGGAATAGATCCAGACAACATCGTATGGTAGGGTCACACACAGGAAAGGAAAGCAAGAGTTGGAAACTCAGCCATGAAAAGGACAAAGCATGCAGCTGAATGTCTCGAGCAAAACTTTGCCTAGCAAAGGGATATATGTTGTCCCTAGGATGTTAAACGTGGTTATAACAGCTGCCCTATGTTTCAAAGCATGAAGACATGATAGAAAATTGTTGGGTAGACAGGAACTTGTGAAAGGAACTTGCCACCAACAGCTCCCTTGGAAATGTGGAGCTCTTCGATTAGATCAAGATGATCATCAAGTTATTTTAGTGTTGGCTCCATGCATAATGGTTAGTACTCGGGACTCTTATTTCTTCCTGACTTTCAGGTTCAGTAAGAAATGCTCAGCAAAGAGCATTCAGAGACATGTTTGGAAAAAGTAATGTTGTGTACACGTTGTCTGCACATGCTTGTTTATTGGAAACTTAAAGGGAGGCCATTCTATCTCTTCGCCAAAGGTAGACCTTGAACCTGACCTTCTGTTCCACTCGTCTTCAAGGACAAAACATTTTAAAAAGGAAAGCCATGTGATCATAAAGATAAGGCTGGATGAATAATAGAAATGAGATAGATGAAAGCTATTCCCCCAGGAGCTAACAGTGCAGAAAAGGAATTTGTTCCCTATGCATTTCGACAAGTTGAACAAGCGTCCAGGGTTGAAGAGGTGAATAGAAATTGTCCAGAGAAGGATTGGCAGAGTGAAAGATGTGTGGAATGAGTCCCGGGAAATAAAAGTGGTTGAGGTTTAGTGGTCTACCTGAAAAGACAATAGGATGTACAATTTATTCTAAGAAAAATAATAGAGGAAGACAAGGTGATGAAAGTTCAGACCCCAGCTAGGCAGAGAGTGTGGGAAAGGAGGAAGTGAACAGGCTGAAGAATGTGTCTAGGAAAAAGTCATCCTAGTTTAAAGCTCCGGGCAAAATACCTTGGTGCAGAAAGGAAAACATCTTCTGAAAACTACATGAATGGCCAAGAGTAAAAGTTTGAGAATGAAAAACAATATTCGAGAGCAGATGGGCTCCTTAAAATAATTACGTTACATATATGTAATATACATATATATCATCTGTTCTAAAGATGAATGACCATTGACTTGTTCTCATAGATAAAATGCCTGAAAAAAATTGAAAGAAAACCTGAAAGCATTTAAGATAAAGTTCAAAACAAATTTAAATGAGGGTTAATTTTTAACCCCATTAAGCACCCAGGATAGCATTAGAATCTAGAATGTTTGTACTTGGTTTGTTCTCTGACATCCAAGTGTGCCCTAGTATGTATGTGAGCCTGAGCCCACACACACATACACACACACGCACGCACACACACACACACACACACACACACACACAAATACACACACGATAATTTTTAAAAGAGAGTTCTACAAATAAATAAATGTGACAATTATCAGCTTACTCCATCAATTTCATTTGATGGGTTTAGAAACTTAGACCCAGAAGGAATAGAATTAGCTCACAGTCTTGGAACTAGTTAACTGTTCTCAAAGCATTACCAACACACGGGTTTGGACTCAGCTAATTTCTTTGGAAACAGATCCTCTGACATAGGGAAAAAAATGTAGGGACTGTAAAATAGGGAAGAAAATTGCAACAGTTTTATAAAGGAGATATACCACATTGGCAACTGGAGCTCCATGCTGCTGTTTCTCTGTGAAAAACCATGTGGTTCATACCTGTGAATCACCTCACTATGAGCAGGAGGTCTGGGCTGCTATCCACCCCTTCCCATCCTGCACATTTTCTGGATTGTTATTGGGTTCTTCACCTGCACATCGGAACAGCAGAGTATGCTCCCAGGGCTCCAGCAATCATCCCTAGCAGAGCAACAGAGAACCATTGTATGACTCTTCCTGTTGCTGGGAAAATATATCTGACAAATGGCTGGAGAGATGGCTCAACATTTAAGGCGCTTGCCTGCAAGACCTAGCAACCCAAGTTTCATTCCCATCACCCACATAAAGCCAAATGCACAAAGTGGAGCACACATCTGGAGTTAGTTTGCAGTGGCTGGAGGCTCTGGAGCACCCTTATTCTCTCTCTCTCTCTCTCTCTCTCTCTCTCTCTCTCTCTCTCAAATAAATAAGCAATATTTGAAAAAATGCCTAACCAAAATAACCCAGTGGAAGGGATGAAGGTTTTATTTCAGCTTACGGTTCGAGGTTACAGTTCATATGGCAGGGAAGGCATGGCAGCAGGAGTTAGAGACAACTGTCACATGCAGTCCACAGTGAGGAAGCAGAGAGTTCAGCTGGCTCTCTCCTCTTTACACAGTCAAGAACCCCAATCCAGGAGTAGTGATGCCCTATGTTAAGGTGGGCCTTCCAAAACAGGAAAATTTCTCAAAGGCGGGCCCAGAGGCTAACCCAATCTATGCAATCCTTCACGTGTCTGGACTCCTATACCCTTCATTTATTCCACAGTGATAAAATACCCCAGAACTTCTATTGAAGTCCTATTGGTTTTAGTGGGCTGTAGCTTCTTTAAGGACAAGGACTCTTCCTGCTCCATTTTTGTGACCATTATACACTCTAGTTTGGTGCCTTTCAACACGTAACCTGTTGATAAATATATTTAATGATGAAAACTACAAATCACACTAGGGAGTCTGTACACCTAACTTCTCTGATGGTTTTGCTCTGTGGGTGCACATGGGAACCCAGATATTCATGTGTCAGTTCTTGAATGGGAATAAGAGTACCAGTAGCACAATTACTTAGAATTCAAGAAACTTTTGTAACTTTTAGATGATTTAGATTATTGAAAAAGAGGCTCATGGAAATCTTATCTAAAACATATATACACCAGAAAAGTCCTATTCATAAAAATAAATCATGGCCCCTGAAATCAATCCTAAATTATTACTAAAAATCATATGTTGTGGAAAATATAGGTCATTTCCAAAACTTGTTTTTCAATTTGTGAGAATTGTTCTAAATTCCTGTAAAAGAAGAAGCAAAATTGTTAGTGGGACAGGGACTGGAACACAAATGTGTCCTTACATTTTGCCTGAGCAAAATGATGGTAAAAGAATTATCATCTCAAATAAAGTGAGAGATGGAAATGATAGCCTCTGCGTCATTGTCATTATTAGGATCATTCTACTGAATTTTGTCATGTCTAATAATTGTGGTTTCTGCAGGGTTCTCTATTACATTTTCTGGTATGACTCAGGGGTTAAACCCACACACAACTCGTACCAGAGCTTTTCAGCTTGGTTTACTCCTGGGGCATCTCTCTGGGCTCTTTTGCCTTGGTCCTGTCACACACTAAAACTCCTTGGGAAGAAAATCACTGGTTGGATCTCTGATTTGATGAAATCTTAGGTCTTTCAGAGGAGCAATCAACAGACTGAAATTGAAACAGTAAAATTTATCCGTTGA
>PVHP010044865.1:0-13845 GCA_004024765.1 Zapus hudsonius | reverse complement strand
CAAGAGCTGAAGGCATAGATTGTCCTGCTGACACCCAGGGTGTGCTGAAGACAGTCACAGGCCTGAAACAAGCATGAACTCCAGCCTTTCCAGATGTGCATGCTAACGTGAATTCAGATTCATTTCTTTCTCTTGGCACTGAAAACTTCTTCCCTGATCTTGTGGATAGCCAGCTTTAGGTAGATGTGGAAACTTGTATTGAATTATCAATATTTTTGTATTGGTAATTTCCTTTCTTGGGAATGAAAGATGGAAGACGTAATGGTGCATCAACCATGGAACAAGTTGAAGAGTAAGAAGAATTAGCCGAATTGTATAATAGACACTTAGACTTCTCTAAAGTCATATGAGAACAAGATCCCAACTTTCTAGTCAGAAACAAGCACTTCAGTCACTAAACTTTAAACACCATGTCTTATGACCGTAACCCATTCTGAGGATGCTTTGGCTTGGATCAAATGGTCCTGATTGCTCCCTCACTTGGTAAACCCTTCTTCAATTCTGGCTGTAGAATGCATAATAAATTTCAATTCTTTTCATAGCATAACATCTTGTTATTTTTGCATCCGAAAGTCAACACTTTGGGCAAGAGGCTTCAAACACATTGAAACCACCATTGCAGACTCTCGCAAAATGAATATGCAGATTGTGGCCACATCCCTAGGTTGTTGCCTTGGAAACTTAATGAAGACAAATGCCTTTGGCATCTCAGTGTTACCCACAACTGCCAAGACAGGCCATGCTGGTGCAAGCCAAGCCCCAAATGTACAATATATAGAGACGTAGGATATGCTTCAGCCTACTCAAAACGAGGCCTTGGAATTGTCAGTCTCCTGAAGAGGAGATCCCAAAATAGTTTGTTTCTGTCTCCTGATAAAACAGACTAGCATGAATGAGATCCTAGAGCCCCTTCATAATGTATGTGTGAGAGAGAAAGTATAGCCATTAAACCACAGCCTTTAAGAACATGATGTCACAAGTCAGATCCTATTAAAGGGGGCAGAAGATGAATGCTTGCTCCAGGCAGCTGGAAGGAGTCAAAAGGAAAACACATTGTAAATCTTTCCACTGCGTGCCTAAATTGTAATAGATGACTTTCGGCTTCACCCAGACTTCTTCCAATGAATAACTTCTTCCCAACAAAGAAATTCCCAGCAGTTGGTAAATATAAAAAAGGGATGGGCTGATTAACAGATGGAATCATAGACATGTGGTACCTTGAATCCTGGTTGTGGTGGTTTGATCCAGGTGTCCCCCATAAACTTATGTGGCCTGAACGCTAGGTCTCCAGCTAATGACAATTTGGGTAATTGGAGCCTTGTCTAAGGAGGTGTGTTGCTGGAGGTGGGTTTATGTGTGTTATAGCCAGCTTCCCCTTGCCAGTGTTTGGCATATTCTCCTGCTGCTGTTGTGCATCTGATGTTGGCCATGAGGTGATATCCAGCCTCTGCTCAGGCATACCACAGTTTCTCCTGCCATTATGGAGTTTCCCTTTGAGTCTGTAAGCCAAAATAAACCACCTTCCTCTCATCAGCGGCTTTTTGTCAGGTGCTTTGTTCAATAGCAATAGACCCAGTGTCATCTTTTAAACTTAAAATTATTTTTTTTGTGCTGGCAACAAAAAGCTAACTACAACAGTTTTGAATTTTGAGGAAGATAGTCCTAAGGAGGCACCCCAGAGGACCTGACCAGGCCAAGTGGACAAGGAGAAAGTTTGAATGAATGACTCAGTTCCCACGAACAACCCCACTGAGCACTTCATTCATTCAGAGGGGACAAGTCCCTGTGTTTCTCCACCCAGCCTAGGTTAATTGGATATCAATTGTGCTTTATTTAGGCCCCTCCTCAGAGCAATGGTTCTACTGTGCACACATCTTGTTGATGGCACTTGATTTAAAGGAGATCTCAACTGATTAAAGTTAGGAATGACAATGGGGAGACTTGGAAGGTGAATAAGGTGTTTGCTGGACAAGAATGAACCTCTGAGTTCAGATTCCTCATTCAAAATCCTGAAGCTGTGAAGGGATTCTGTAACCCCAACACACAAACAGACAGTGGGGGGAAAAGGTGAAGATGGAATTTCCTGGAAGCTCAAGGACTAGATAAATTGGTTATGATGGTGAAATTTTGTTGTCAACTTGACTGTTCAGTAATCTAGGTTGAGTCTCTGATATTGTTTACAGGAAGGCAGCCCTCTCAGTAGGAGGTAGGCTATAAGGAGATTCCGGAGAGTTAGAAATAGACATCCCTTCCTAGGAGGCCTGTGCAGGAAGGAAATTGCAGAGACTCAGGAAGCCAACAAGTCTGGGAAAGAGTTGCAAGACCCCGCCCTAAGGATATATAAAGGGGAAGGAAATCTCTCTCTTCCTCCTGCCTGTTTGCTGGTGTGTGGGGGGGGGAGGAGGGTTGGTGTGTTAGTGATGGCTTCTCTCTCTCTGCTTGGGACCTGTGAAAGGGTACCAGCCTCCTTTGCCATTATGGAACTTTTCCTGGATCTGTAGCTTTAATAAATCCTTTCCTCCCATAACTGTGCCTGGTTTGGAGGCTCATCCCAGCAAAGCATGAACTGACAATGACACTGGAAAACATAGCAATGGAAAACAAATGACAACAGACCTTGCCTCAAATGAGGTGAAGGCCAGGACAATACCCAACTACACCTGCAGTGTATGGCATGCACACACCCAACTGACAAATAGGAACACACACACACACACACACACACACACACACACACAAGTAAATTTTAGAAGACAGGATAACACAGGGTTTGTTGTCCAGCACAATCCAATGGGCACACACAGACACGAGGTTTATGTACCCACCATAGTTACATGCAAACTCATGGGCATACACAAACCTAAAGTACATGTACCACAGTTACATGCAAGAGAAACAGAGAAATTAGAGAATTAAGATGTCAGGGAGTCTCATCTATTGAGGAGGAAAATTCACTTTGGAATAGAACCAAGACTCCCAAATCAAAGCTACAGAATCATCTCAAAATGCTGCTAAATGCCTCCCATACACACATGGGCATCTGCACACATCTGGGCAGATAGCCACAGCACATGTCTGTGCTTCTATGAGTGCACACAGCAGCTGAGGTGGACAGGGAGATAAAGAAAAAAGGTGAAAGCTGGGTGTGGTGGTGCACTCCTTTTATCCCAGCACTCAGGAGGCAGAGGTAGGAGGATCACATGAGTTCCAAGTCAGCCTGAGACGACTTACTGAATTCCAGGTCAGCCTGGACTAGAGAATGACCCTCCTCAAAAATCAAAGTGAAAAGAAAAAAAAATGAAACAAGGAGAATAAGGGGACTGTATGGAGAAAGGAAATGGATGGAAGATAGGAAGGTTGTAACGCGGCTTGATACAATGTTGTTTGATGTGTCCCCAAATTAGAAATCCACAAATGAATGACTGCCATGTTGAATTGCAGAGATACTGAATACTGGACAGAGGTTAGGGTGGGAAATTAATTTTCTAATTAAGCATGCTAAGATAATAAAATCCACCTGACCCTTAGATATATGGATTGACCTTAATTCTTCTGGGAGGAGTAAATCTTCTTTATAGATTTTTCTTAGAACACTGATTATACTGACTTTCTAAATACAGGCCTTGGGGTTTCAGAAGGACTGTTAGATGATCCTGAAGGATGAATTTTTGCAAAAAAAAAAAAAGCAATGTTTATCCCAGCAAGTCAGAAATATTAAAACATCAACCAAGTCTAGGGATTTGCTGTGTAATAGCTAATGAAGGAGTGACATATGGGGAGAGGTAATGTCAGGAAACAAATAGCAAATCTCACATTTTAAATATTTCCCCACACAGACAGGGTGGGGAGTATCACTATGGAATATAGCAAGACAAATATACTTCATATCCCAAATCTATCTGATTCTTTGTCATTACCTGTGTTGAGGGCTCTGAGGCTGTTTAGACTCACCAAGAACAAGGATAGTCATGGTGGCAGAACAGAGCCCTCGCCCGGATCACTCCAAGCTCTCCACAGACTTCTGACAAAGATAAAGAAACCAAAGACCTTGGGGGCTGGAGAGATGGCTCAGTGGATAAGGCACTTGCCTCCAGTGCCTAAGGCCCCTGGTTCAATTCCCCAGGACCCACATAAACCAGCCCCACAAGGTGGTGGCCCTGGTGCTCTCTCTCTCTCTCTCTCTCTCTCTCTCTCTCTCTCTCTCTCTCTCTCTCTCTATCTCTCTCTCTGCTTGAAAATGAATAAATAAAATATTATAAAAAAAACCAAAGACCTTGGCTCCTGAGAGACAAGTATTTTGCATAATGTGCGAAGTCAATTCTGAGACACTCCATAAAGACTCGGTCTCTTAATATTCTTACCAACCTCAGTATAAGATGTGTTGTCCAGTCCTATTGCTTGCCACAATGATGTTTTGGTCAATTTTAATATACAGATGGAGGGAATGAATAAACACTTAGAGCTACACATGGCTCGTTATGAGCAGCCTAGCAATTTATGAAAATATGACCCAACGGAGGTGTCCAAAGGCTTTTCTGACTCAGAAAAGTGGTCACCAATCTTTCCAAGTCATCATCTTGACAAAGATTTCCAACCTACTAAATAACCCAACTCTTCCTTTTCTTCATAACAACCCTAATTATAATATAAGCTGTAGAGAAAAAAAGGAGTCATCTACAGATGTCAGACTCCCAGGCTAATGTTCTGACCTGTTATGAAAAAGTAACACACACACACACGCACACACACACACACACACACACACAATTTTAAAAATTCAAAAACATAGGGCAGAAGTAGTTGAACTCAAATTTTGTCCTCCATGTTTGTCCATAAAGAGATTTGCTTTAGTGTAATTGACAAAATTTTACATCTGCTTCAAAATTGTCTGCTTGGTTTGGATCCATGTGATGGCTAAGTTTTGTTGTCAACTTGACCTGTTAGCAATCCACAGTAATCTTGAGTGTTGTGTAGCAGATTTCCTCTGAGTTGAAGAGAGAAAGGAAGCTCAGGGGATTCAGGAAGTCACGTTAGCTAGAAACAAACATCCCTTCCAGGGAAAGCAGTGCAGGAAGGAAATTCCAGAGACTTAGGAAGTCAAGTCTGGGAAAGGGTTACAAATCCCCACCCTAAGGCTTATATAATAAAAGGGAAGAAACTCTCTCTCCTCCCCCTGCCTTTTTGCTGGTGTGTGTGTGGTGTTGTGGTGTTGGTGATGGCTTCTCTCTCTCTCTCCTCTCTCTCTCTCTCTCTCTCTCTCTCTCTCTCTCTCTCTCTCTCTCTCTCTCTCTCTCTCCCTCTCTGTCTCTCTCTCTCGACCTGTGAAAGAGAGCCAGCCTCTTTGCCTGGATCTGTAACTTCAATAAATCTCTTTTTCCCATAATTGTGTCTGGTTTGGAGGTTCTTCCCAGTGGCATGTAGCTGACTATGACAATCTGTAATTTCATATTCTGAAGCTCTTTCCAATGTGATTCCTTCAGAAGCCATTTGCTAAATTTAATCACTAGAAAATTTTAGTAATACGTCTTTAGTATTCATGTTAAGACAAAAAGGCAATTTAATATCCTGAATGGGCCATCCAACTTAATATGTGAGTGAAAAGATAATGTGCTTTTTCTGATTCAATATATCTAATATTGACTCATGACTTGATTAATAATTAATAGAGTAATCATAACTATATAACTATATAGTTATATATAACTACGCATTATCTAGCCAATTTCTCCCTGTCTGTAGTAGTATAGATTAAGATTTTTGCCAACTGTTTTCCTGTAATTGACATATAGTTTATGTCCATGTCTGGTTTTTTTTTTTTTTTTTTGGAAATCAGTATGAAAGTTTGTCTCCAAATCTGATTCTTCACTTAGCCAACACCATCTGGTAGATGTTGAAACTTCCTCAGCCATATCTGTGTGTTTTAACTATAAGCTAGAATGCATGATTTGGTGGTAAGAATGTCATCTGTACACTCAAATGACTAAGTGATCTCTTCTTTCAGGGTTGTCAAATTGTGGCCCATAGACTGACTTTGACCAATTCCTTACATTAAATTCTACTGGAACAGAGCTACCTTCAGTCACTTGCCAATAGCGTGGGTCAGCTGTTGGAAAGTAGAGAAAATTGAGTACTGCATCAGAGAACCCAAGATTTACAAAGCCAAATATTTAGATACTGGGCCTTTACAATATAGTTAACCCTCCCTCAACTATTTTATCTTTCATTGTCCCATGAAGGCTATTTCCATGATGATCCCATCTTGAGGGTAGGATATCTGGGTAAAGAGGGTTGAGAGAAAATGAGGACTGAAAGGCTGTGAAACTGTTTAACTCTTTACTCTGCCCCAAGATCAAGTGACATGTCTTTCCAATTCATTTCCTATAAAGTATTTTCCCTTTCTGTGATACGTCCATAAACTTTAATGCATTAGGACTTTTAGAACGTCTACAAACATTCCTACAGGTCTGTGACATTTTTCTTTTGTATCAGGACTTATTTATGTTCTGCTGATGCTCTAGTCCTCTTGGCAGTACATCCTGACTCTACCAGACCTGTTCTTCTGATATGCCTTTCCTAAGACTGGATAATCAACACATTAAGGTTAAATTACTGATAGCTTTCTTTTTTTTTCAATATTTTTATTATTTATTTATTTGCAAGAAGAGAAACAGACACAGAGAGAAAGACAGAGAGAGAGAGAATGGGAGCTCCAGAACATCTTTCCTCTGCAAATGAACTCCATATGCATGCGCCACTTTGTGCATCTGGCTTTAAGGTGGGTACTGAGGAATTGAACTGCGGTTATTGGGTTTTTCAGGCAAGCACTTTAACTGCTGAGCAATATCTCCAACCCCCCTGATAGCTGTCTTCTTATTTATTTTTATTTATTTATTTGTTTGTTTTCTTGTTTATTAGAGAGAGAGAATGAGACAGACAGAAAGAGCATATGGGCATGCTAAGGCCTCCAGCCACTGCCAACAAACTCCAGTCACGTGTGCCACCTGTGCATCTGTTTTTATGTGGTTACTGGGGAATCTAACTCTGGTCCTTCTGCTTTGTAGACAAACGCCTTAGCCTCTAAGCCATCTCTCCTTCCCCTCTAATTGCTTTCTTTTGTGCAAGTTTTAAAATCTTTAATAGAGGCAAGTGTAGGGATAGAACTTGTGTGACATTAGCCCACTACTCTATGACCCTTCACTTGAAGCTGACATTGCTCATTGAGCACTCTTTGTCGGGCTTCCCCACTCCACAGCTATGCTATGACCTTGAACTATTGGCAGAGCAGGAGCCTGAGAGCCCAGGAGGAATCCAGGAATGCCTGGCTCACTCTTAGTTTTACAAACAGAAATTCCTCATTCTAAACTGAAATCCAGCCCTTTCCTTCTGGGAAGGAACGAAGGTTATCTATCAAAGCTTTCAAGGTTTCTGAATTACACATCCATTTCACAAAATTTCTCCCTTTCCTAAAGAGATGAAAAATATCGAGGGAATGCCTGCTCATGTTTTGCTGTGTCATCAGTGAGAATTTTAAAAATTAAATTGTAATTTGTTAAAAAATAGAACTTTGAAAGCTGGAAGCAGCTTGGCACATCTTTAATCCCAGTGTTTGGGAGGCTGAGGTAAGAAGATTGCTGTGAGTTCCAGGGCAGCTTGCACTACAGTGAGACCCTGCTTCAAAACACTAAAATCATAGAACTTTTAGGCCTGGGATGTGGTTCTCTGCGAAAGCGTGCTTGCTATGCAAGCAGGACAACCAGTTTGGTCCCCAGCATCCATATATAAAGCAAAGTATGGTCACACAAGCCTGTAGCCCCAGATTGAGTCAGGAAGGATCTCTGGAGTTCTCAGGATAGCCACTCTAACCAAACATCAGACGACTCCAGGTTCAGTGAGACACTATATCTCTGGGAAACAATATAGAATAATAAATAAAGGAAGACACCAATGTCTTCCTCTAACCTCTGCGTGTGTTCGTATATCACACATGCACACATATCACACGTTCTGCATACACACTCCAAAAACAGATGTGCATATGTGTATCACACACATGTGTCTATACTAGACATACACACTACACACACACAAACACACACACACACACACACACACACACACACCAAAAAAGATAGAATTCTTATCCTCCAGTGTAAGGACATGAGCAGAATGCATCCTGTCATTCTGGTGAAGAAGAAAGAAGACACACAAGGAAAATGGATACTGTTTTGCCAAGTCGTTCCAGAAAGGAAGAAGCACATACTAGGCCAGTTAAGGAGTGAACCAACTGTCTCCAGCCATGTTCCAGAAAGCACAAGTGCCAAAGCTTCCCTGTTCCCTCCCAAGTATAATCCACACAAGTAGTTGTCTAATGTATCCTCGTAAAGGTAGGCGATGCAGAAATATTTTTTATTAATTGGATATATGAAACTGCCGATATTAAACATCTGTCACAAACTGTAATTTTCATGTGTTTCAGCCTAACACTTTAGACTGTTCAAAGATTAAAAAGCAGCCCAACTTAAAATCATTTTAGGTGCTCTTAAAGTGCGAATTATACTTTACCTAGTTACCTATGAGTTCCCAATTTAATTATGACTTTGGACATGGACACTATATTCAAAATAAAATATGGAAATATATCTACAAGTATTACATAGCTGTGTGCACACATACACACATGTGCTGTTATGATATAGGGAAAAGGAGAGAACTATCTTTACATGCTATCTATAAATGTCAGGCCTGGTGGTATAAGATTATAATTCCAACTAATCACAAGGTAGAGAAAGGAAGACTACAAGTTCAAACCCTGACAGAATAAGTTCAAGGTTAGCCTTAGATAGACTCTGTATCAAAATAAAAGGTAAAAAAAAATAGGACTAGATATATACCTCAGTGATAGAGTGATTGCCAAGCATGTTTTAATCTCCAGCACTGAAAACAAAAGGGTGGATAGCAATAGAACTGATCAGGAAGACTGGACATGTCTAGTAGACAGTAAGCTTTCATTGAAATGAACTGAGCAGGAGTGAAACCAATGTATTTTAGAGGTCAGCTCTATGCATGGAGCACAAAGGAGATTGAGAAGCCCTGAAGAAGGCTGCACAGGGTGAGCCCGCTGGTCAGTGTGCAGATCCCTCAGTAAAAGCTTTGCATCATTGATCCACGGGGACATGTTTTGTTTTTGTTTCCTTTTGTTTCTATAAGCAGGTGACAGAGCAGAGCTGGTTTCATAAAAGAAATCTGTTGGAACCCAGAGTAATGGTTCAGTCCTTTAACCCCAGCACTTGGGAGGCAGAGAGGTAGGAGACCAGACTGACTACAAAGTGAATTTCAGGTCAGCCTAAACTAGAGTGAGACTCTAACTTGGAAAAAAAAGAAAGAAAGAAAGAAAGAAAGAAAAGTCGGAAATGTGGGAGATGAATCAGCAAATTTTCATAGAATACATAGAAAGAAGAAGCCAATTAGCCTAATATGTAAAAACATTCCCTGGGTATATTTTCTCACTTGAACATCAACAAAAACAACTGATAACCCGTTAGACCTTGGGAAGAATTTTAATTTCCTTAAGATGTGTGCGTGTGTCTTGTCTTCAGTAATTGGAATGCTGAGTGATTGATCATTTTTATAAATTATTCTGTGATCATGCAACTATCAGAAAGCGTTTTGGGAACACATCACAGTCTGAGGGCTGGCTCATTGCAAATTACCAATTATTGTCACTAAGCAGTGGTGGCCACTTCCTCCCCATGAACTGGTAAAATTCATGCAAACAAGATGTGTCTATTCTTGTGATATCCAGAGACCTGCAACAGGGAAGAAATGCTATGTGAAAATGAAAAAAAACAAATCAGAAAATAAGTTCAAAACAATTAAATGAATGTTTACAATTTGCCTTCTAAGACCCCAAACAGATTTTTTTGATGTGAAAACTTACACAAATAAACAATGTAAACACAAAGCATGATGGGAAAGGGTAGACACACACACATACACACACACACACATATACACACACACCACCACCACCACCACCACCACCACCATGTAGCCTCCAGGGGAAGGAACTGCATCTCAGAGGCTGCCCTGGCCTGCTGGGTTGAAGCTCAGGGCCCAATACTTGGGAGCAGAATGCAGGCTATCTAACCATCTTCAATTATCTGCTCTAGTGGGATAGATAATCACCTTTCGTGTTAGATTGTAATTTATATCTTTACACTCTGTCCCAACTTGACTGTGGGTAAGGGAAAGAAACTGTCATGAAACAGAAAGAACCCGGATTTTAGAGACAATCTTGGAAGCTTCTTTCATCACCACAAAGGTCATCTGTTGTTTGCACCTGCTGAGACCCATCTCGCTTCTTTGGCTATTGTGCCCAGTTTTTATTTTGCCCAGCCTCCTTTGCTCACTTCCCGTCCATATACATGACTCGGGTCCACTCTCCCCTCAACACTTTCGACTCCAGCTCTGTGAATAATAACACGGCTCATTTATGATCATTGTCCCAGTGACAGTGCAGTGCCCCATGGCTGCAAAATAAATTCCGCCCAAAGCAGAGGCTTATGACAATCACAGTGGCCTTCTTTGCCTGCAGATATGCAATGTGCGCTGAGTTCGCTGAGTGTGGCTCATCTCTGCTTCTCTCAAACTCAGCTGCGGCAGCTGGCAGATCTAGTCTGGAAACCAGAACGTCTCATCTCACCCAGTCACAGGTCTGCTCATGGCTGAGAATGTAGCTATGTCTGCTGCCCAAGACACCTACAGGTGATTTGATCATGAACTTCTCTGCAACATAGAGAGTTCACCCAGGTGAACGTCTGCAGAGAATGGCCCAGGTGAAGGCCTGAGAAGTTACTTCTGTAACATTTGTTTTTCATGGAAGCAATCACAAAACCCACTGATCTCAAGAAGCTGTAGACCAGCTTTCAGTGGGGACAATATCCAAGAAGATGTCAGGTTTGGTTACCGCTGTGGCCATTTGGGGGAATCCACTCTGATCAGACTGAAGCCTAAGACTTTCCATAACTATATAGAAATAAATGTATTTTTCAGATATGCATATAGGTGGAAGGGTTCATAGAACTTCAGATAATATTGCTCAGCAAATAATCAAACTAATGCAGGAGCACTAAGATGCACAGACACACAGATCTGCTCCCCGAGTCTACTCCTGAACTGTTTATTCTGTTTCACAAACCAATGACTTCCTTTCATTTGCTATATATTTTTATGTTTTTATATATGTGAGTATGGTGTGTGCACTGCATGGGTGTGTTTTCATATGTGTGGGGGCCCATGTGCATATGGGGGTGCATGTACATGTATGCACATGAATGGGGAGGCCAGAGAACAACCTTGGTGCATCAGGGAAACTGCACCTCTTTTGGAGACAGAATCTTTCATGTGCCTAGAGCTCAGCATGCAGGTCATATTAGCTGCCCATCAAGCCCTAGGGATCCTCCTGTCTCTACCTCCCTCCCCAAAGCTGGGATTGCAGACATTTTCCGTGATTACATGGATACTGGAGGTCAAACTCAGATCCTCATGCTTACCAAGCAAGCGCTTTATTGAGTGAATATCTCCCCAGCCCATTTCCTTTCATTTTATATATCTAGGGATTTTTTTCCTCCTCTCTTTTACGTAAAGCATCTTAATTAATAAAACCATTTACCAGCTGAGTAACTGAAGCAAGATATTTAACTTGAGGTTTTATTACTTTCTGGAAGACAAGGGTTATAAATTCCTACCACATAGGGTTCTTTTGAGGATATTAAGAGGAAAAAATATAGCTTTTGTAAATTAGCCATGGACAACAGCTTCACTTTCAGGAACCTTACTCAGGAAAGCTAATCTAGTGTTCTCTCTCTCTCTCTCTCTCTCTCTCTCTCTCTCTCTCTCTCTCTCTCTCTCTCTCCTCTCTCCCTTGCTCTCCCTTGCTCTCCCATTCACTCCCTCCCTGCCTTTCATTCTCCTTCAGGTCACCATGAAGTGACCCACTATGACTCCCAACCACGATGTTTTGCCCTACCAGTGCTCCAGAAATAATGGAGTCATTGACCATGGCCTGAAACCATAAGTCCAAATCAAGCTTTCTTTCTTTAAGTTGATTTCTCAGGTATTGTTTTCCACAGTGAAAGGAAGCTGACACGAAGTATAATATATGCAGGCTCTCTGGGAGCCAGCATCAAAGTTCGTTTGTTCATGCCTGTGTCCCGAGCACTTGCCACAGAGCTCCTCCCTGAAGTGCAGACACTCACACACCAGAATAAGCCAGTGATGAGCTAAACACTCAATGTATTAAAAAAATATATTTTGGAAGTACCTGATTATTAACCAGGACATCACAATGTAATCCCTGACTCACTGAAGCTTCCCGAGAAGTCACTGAAGTCTGCTTTCATGCCTGAGTCTCTTTCTTTCCCACCTCTCCTCCAAGTCAACGAAAAGTCCTTCGTATCATTCACTTATTGAATAAATATTTACTGGAACTCTGGAATCCAGCCAGGCTGGATTCTGTATTAAATCTGAAATGTCAGAGCAGGGCAAGAGCTCAGCGGGTAAGAGCACTTGCCACTCAAGCGTGAGGGACTGTGACAGACAGAGTTCAGTGTCCAGCAGCCATACCAACAGCATACCTGAAACCAAAGTTCTGTGGATGACAGAGAGAAGCATTGGAGCTCACTAGTTAGCCTGTGTGACAAAAATCAGTGGCTCCGGATTTGGTGAGAGACTCTGTCTCAAGGAAATGTGTGGATGAACCACAGAGGAGAACACGGGAAGTTCTCTCACCTCCACACATATGCATGTGTACACACACACACACACACACACACACACACACACACACACACACCCCACATACACCACACACACACACTGCATACTATACAGAATACCATCCCCAAAACAAATTAAATGCATTTTTAAAATATGAGACAGACACCAGCGATATCCAACACAACCCAAAGCAGAAGTCCAGAGACACCTAAGATCTGAACAATAAAACAGACTTAAAACTTACCCACTATGACTCGGGGAACTTAGTGGAAGAGAGGGAGGAAAGAATGTAAACGCCATGGTGGGGGAGAATATCCAGAGACATTGCCCCCCTCAGCAAAAACATACAAATGGGGGTGGGAACCTGGTTGCCTCCTGTGCTATTTATAACTCCCTATCCCATGGACTGATCTGGTACACCCACAAGGAGGGTCCTCAGTAGGTTGAGGGCAGAGAGGAGGGTAATGGGGCTACCATCATAAGATATGCTCATACAATGTATGTAATTATGGATAATAAAGACAAAAAACAAAACAATAAAAATAAAAAACTGTTCTGCAAAACCTCACGTGTTGAGGACAGAAGTGTGTATGTAGTAAAAAGTCACTCAGAGGTGGGCTTTTGGTGTAAGTGGTTGACTCAGACAGTGCAATCTCTTAAGAAACCAGATTGAGTGAAATTTTACAAACATCTGGGTATGGATCCATTTGCAGTGCTGGCCCCTGACCCTAGGCTCCGAGAGGGAGGCAGTGGGCTTTTCAGAAACTGGAATGATCCATCCAAATCCAGACAGACAGGAGGCTAAGAAATAATTGGGGGAAAGAAATTTTTCTAAAAACCCCTCTTAGTGACTAAAATGTAGCTGTGAAAAAGACAAAAGTAAGAAATATGTTTTTTTGGTTTGGTTTTCAATTTCCAAACTGAGCTAAAAATTATAAACTAAGAAAGGAGAGAAAGAGAGAGGAAGGGGAAGAAGAAGGAAGGAAGGAAGGAAAGAAGGGAGGGAAGAAGGAAGGAAGGAAGGTAGGAAAGAAGGGAGGGAGGGAGGAAGGGATTGAGGAAGGAAGG
>PVHP010044864.1:0-13924 GCA_004024765.1 Zapus hudsonius | reverse complement strand
AGAAAGAAAGAAAGAAAGAAAGAAAGAAAGAAAGAAAGAAAGAAAGAAAGAAAGAAAGAAAAACTATAAAATAAAAAGAAAGAGCCTGTCTCTCACACACAGTATCTGCTGTTAGGTTTGAAGAAAGCTGTCTCTCCTTCCCAACCCCAAGAGCAGTGCCCAGATAATCCTTAGCTACTTTAAAGGAAACTGAAACCCTACTTCCCCAAAGGAGTTCAAAGTTTAATAGGCTTGAGACATGAGTGCTTGAGTCACCCCCACCCCTACAATCCCCAACATTCCATGCAAGTCCCTCCCTCACGGTGCAGTCCCCACCCCTGGGCCCCGAAAACTGTCTCAGTCCCCACACTTGACCATTGTGTTAGAAGAAAGTAGTTGATTCCAGGAAGTTCCATGAAGACTCCCTTGCAATTTTCCACAAATCTCACCCAAACTCTCATTTACAATGAGTCATGCCCTGCATCCCTGTACAAACCTAAGGGCTCCTGGTTTTCTCATCAGACTGTGGCCCCTCCAGAGCCATCTGTTCAAGGGGAAAGCAGAGATAGAGGAGGAAGGGTCCCCAAAAGACCCACTCAACAGAAGAATTTGGAAACTCTTCTAGAAACCTATATGCTGTCACTGTTAGGAAAAGCAAGTGAAAAAGCCATCTACCTCCCTTCCAGACTAGGAGCTATGGGGGCATTGGAAATCTTTGGTCACCTTGCCTCGGGGCTTGGGTCACTTTAGGGAAGTGATAATCTGGTGGTTTAGGCCATTTCAGGAAAGTGATCATGTGGATGGGTGGTCCGGGGTCAGAGTCCAGAGATTCTGGTTCTGACAGTCACCACCAGGACACTTGACTGTGACTCCACCTGGGGAGGCGCAGACTCACATCTGGGTATGTCTTGTTCTTTCCCTAAGTGACCTTCAGTCTCCTGAGCACCCCTCCTTTCTCCTAACCCTCAAACTTAAGCCTCTGTTAAAATATCTCGAATAAAATCTCTGGGTTAAAGGCCTTATGATACATAGCCCCAGGGAGTTGAGTCTCAAATCCTGAACCCCAAGTTCTTGCCTTTAGTACACCAAAGACTTGACTATATGAACATGACTACTCAGACGGAAAATAAATTTTACACAAATGTCACACTTTATCAAACATCATTGGGATAAGAAAGCGGGGGAGGGGAGAAGAGTGGGGGGAGAGGAAATAAGAGTGACCCACTACCATGTGGGCTGATGGGCTCCTAAGTAAAGACCATCAGAAAGAAAGGATATAAGAGGTGCATGCTTTCAAGGAGAAATCAGAGAAATAAAAGTGAAACCCATGAGAAAATGTCCTCTCCCCCCTCTGGCAAAAAGCCGCCAAGGGGGAAAAGAAATAATCTTACCCTAACCTATCCAAGCACGATGTTTGTAGCCTCAGGATCAGATGAGGACACTGGATTTACATTTTGAAATCAAGCCAGTGGGCTTGGGTTTAGAACAGGAGACCTTCCCATACCAGGGCAAGCTGCCTGCTTGGGGATGGGCTGACCTAGGCTGGCAAACCAGGGATGGGCTGAGGTGGGTGTGGCAACGTTGTGAGGAGATCATAGGGTGTCCCTGAACTGCCTGCAGGGGAGATACTGGCTATCCTAGTCCTTCATACTTGCTTGAAAGCCTGACAGCCTGGGTTTGATTCCCCGGCACCCATGTCAAGTTAGATGCACAAAGTGATGCATGCATCTGGAGTTTGATTGCAGGGGCAAGAGGCCCTGTTGCACCTTCTCTCATTCTCTCTCTCTCTCTCTCTCTCCCTCTCTCTCTCTCTCTCTCTCTCTTCCCTTGAAAATAAATAATGTCTTTTTAAAAATGTCCAAGTCTACTTTATACTGGTTCTTCCTAGAATTCTTTCTATGTCAAAGCCATAAATTCTGGGTTTTACCTGAGTTGAGGTCCCTAAAAGTCTAGGGGAAACTCCTCAGGTTATTGGGAGTGACAGTGTGGGCCATGTCTCCGTTCCTCCTCCCCATGTAAGGATTTTTTTTCCCAAAATCTCAAGTCAAGGCAGAATAAGAGAGAGAGAGAGAGAGAGAGAGAGAGAGAGAGAGAAATAAAGAGAATGAGAATAATAATACTCTTCCTACTAAACCTTCACATCTTTCCAGAAAATAAAAAACAACTCCCAGAAGCACTTGATATCCTGGCATTAGTGACTCAGCACAGCTCTTGGAAGGAGGGAGACAGCTTTTAAGCAAGGTAAGTAGTTTAGGGACACATGCTTCAAAGAACAGAGAAGTCAACCTACCTTGGCAAGACTGGAAAGCAGCTCCAGTCTGAATGTCACCTGACCCAGCAAGATGGCGACCAGGGAAGGACAGGCAGCCCTCTGTCTGACTTCCCACTTCTTCCTCCTTCTGGGAAGTTTCCACAGGCTTTTCCCCAGCTGTGGACACATTCTGAGTCTGCAGTCTTCTCCCTGACCCACCAACCAATGAAGGTCTTCCACGTACATTTGAAAGTAACCAGTAATGCACATCCCAATCCAATGCCTAATTTAGAGCCCTAAGATTATAAAGAAAACCCAACCCAAGTGACCATGTGGGTCACCCACTCGGAACCTCTCCCAAATGGGAAGCTTTTCTGCTTAATTTCACTTTCTTTTCCAATAATCATTTGTTTGACCTACCTTTGTACCTTGCCTACACTTACCAACTGCACAAGTCACAAGACAAACTTTTTAATGATTTTTATTTATATTTAAATATTTTTCTAGATAGGTTAGAGTTTATTCTCTCACGCCTAGGCCCCCCCATTTCCCTGAGAGCTGTCCTCAGTAGGGTCTTTGGTGTTCACTGTGGGATACTGAGAGAGAAGATGAGGAAGCTAGCTTATTTTAGGCAGTTTCAGTCAGAGACTGAGGCATAGAGGGGACCAGGAGATGCTCCTCCACATGCCATCTCTCCTGTCTGAGGAGCAACATGTCAGGTCCTGTTGGTGGGATTGGGTTGTCCATGGTTCTTGCTGCCTTCTGAAACATACAAACAGAATCTCCAACTGTCATGGGGCCAGTGGTTGGGGTCACCTCAAAAGCCATTTTAATACCAAGAATTTTGTCCTCCAATTAGACATACTATACATGGCAGAAGAAAAGAGAAACACGTGCTGATTTTTTTTTAAATAAAGGCTTCTGAGTTTTGTGTTAAAAGATTAGATTTTCTTGTTTCACTTTTTTAGGTTTTTTTTGAGGCAAGATCTCTGTGGTGGTTTGAATGTGAAATGTCCCCCGTTGCTTCAAGTGCTTGTGATTAAGTTTCCTACTTACTCCCCATCTGGTGGGCCTTTGGGAGACAGAGCCTTGCTAAAGGAGGTGTATTTCTGGGGGAGGATGTAGGATTGGCTAGCTAGCCTAGTGAGTGTTCAGTGCCAGCTGGCTTTAGCCGCTTTCTCTCCCACCACTGATGGGAACCAGAGGAGGAAGCGTCCCCTGGAGACTGAGAACCTGAACTCAGTCTTTTTCTCCCGTCAGCTGCTTCTGCTTCTGTTTCAGCTTCAGCTTCAGGTGTTTATCCCAGCCAGGAGAAGTTGTTACAGTCTCACTGGAGCCCAGGCTGACCTGAAACTCACTCCATAGCCCAGGCTGGCCTTAAACTCATGACTAGCCTCCTACCTCAGCCTCCCACATGCTGGTTTTCTAGGTATGAGCCATCCACTCCTGGCTGAGATTAGATCTTCTTCTTTTATTTTGGTTTGCTTTTTTCAGGGTAGGGTCTTTCTCCAGCCCAGGCTGACCTGGAATTTACTAGGTAGTCTCAGGGTGGCCTTGAATTTACAGTGATCCTGATACCTCTGCCTCCCCAGTGCTGGGATTAAAGGTGTGCGCCACCATGCCCGGCTTAGATCTTCTTTACCCACAAAATGAAATAAAAACACTCTAGTGAAATGACTGAGAAATGGAGGTTAGCTAGTTAGTTATAATTGGAATATAAAGACATTTTTATTCTCTTCCCATAGACTTCTATGCATAGACTTCTGTCACATCCCCACCAACTGTACTTCAATTGTCTTTCAAGTCCAAAGAGGCTCAGCCTTTGTCTGGTACCTAGTGTATACCCACATCATGGGTACCTCATTCAGTTAAAAACAAAAACAAAAGCGGACTTGGAGTGGATGGTAGAGGTGAGGCAATGAGCTTGATCTTATTCCAATTGAATTTCAGGTGAAGCAGTAAGATTAAACTGTAGAGTTGAGGGCTGGAGAGATGGCTCAGTGGTTAAAGGTGCTTGCTTGCAAAGCCTGGCATCCCACATACTGGGGATGCACAAAGCAACATGCATGCATCTGGAGTTTATTTATCGGGACTAGAGGCTGTGGTGTCTGCCCATTCAGTCAGTCTCTCTCTCTTTCTCTCTCTCCTTGCAAGTTAAATACATAAATAAATAAATAAAATGAATGAATAAATAAATAAATGTGGAGTTGATGACTGAAAATACTGGATCCTTTGCAGCAGGCAGAGTTGACTGTGGAACCCAAGACTCATTTATGGCTGCTTCCCCTCAGTGACTCCTGATGCCTCCATGAAGTGACATGAAGTACAGATGACTTTTCCCGTTGGTGATTGTATGTGGCAGCCTCGCTAAAGCCAAGCTCACATAACCCCTGGGTCCCCACACTCCCAGTTGGGTGCAATCAATATCCTCACACATTTGTTTCTCTTATAACAAGTATGAGCAAGACCCTGGGTTCCATCCCAGCGCTGCGATCCATCAGGTCTTATGATGCTTTGCTTCTCAACTTGACAAGACCTAGAAGCACCGAGAACATGAGCCCCTGGGCATGCTTGTGGGGGATTATCTAGACCAGGTTAACTGAGGTGGGTAGACCCACCAAATCCTTATGGAACCATTCCACAGCTGGGGTCCTGGACTGAAGCAAAAAGGAAAGCGCTTGCTGACACCAGCATTCATCTGTTTCCTGACTGTAGACACGATGGATCAGCTGTCTCCAAGGCTGCCACCATGCCTTCTGTCACCTTAAACTGTAAACCCAAACAAACCCTTCCTTCCTTGTCACCTAGGTGGTCCAGGTAACAGAGAATGGTAGCAAGATAGCTCTGTTTACAGGTAGAGTGTCAGGAATGCAGGCCCAAGAAGAACATAACTGCCAAACTTCCTGGCCAGACCAGAAGGAAACTCCAGTCTGAATTAAAATGGCCATCATGAGCCATTTCCTGGTCCTTCCTCCCAAGAATTTCATGGGTGTTCTTCAAAACCTGCGTTTTTACTTCCTCCCAGGTAGGTGGACTCTTCCTGAGTGCAGGCTTCCATCCTTGGCTTCCATCAACCAATCAGGCTTCTTCCTACACACCTAATCCTGGCAATGAGGTACATCCCAATTAGGTGCCTAATTAACATTTCCAAGACTATAAAGAAGCTACCACTTGGTAACCTATTCAGAACCTCTCCCATCTCTTCAGTTTAGAAGCTTTACTTCTCTGTATCCTATATGTTCTTTTAAAATTAATCTCCAATAATTTACCTTTCAGGTCTGCATTTTTCAACCCTTTACTAAATATGGATAAGAGTTCAAGGCTTTAGATCTGGAGAGATTGCTCAGTGGTTAAACGGCTCACTCACAAAGCCTGATAAGCCAAGTCTAATGGCCTTGGTTCAATTCCCCAGTACCCATGTAATCCAGATGCACAAAGTAGCACATGCATCTGAAGTTTGTTTGCAGTGGCTAGAGGACCTAGTGTGCCTATTCCCTCCCTCTCTTTCTCTCCTCTCTCTCTCTTCTTGCAAATAAATAAATAAATATAGTTTTAAAAAGAGTTTGAGGATTATGTAGAACCACTGATTTAGAGGTTCTAATCCCACTTAGCGCTCTATCCCCCAATGACAGCAACAAGAAAGTAACTAATATGTGTGTGTGCGTGTGCACACGCTTGTGTGTGTACATGAATACAACATATGTAGAGCAAATTTCACTTCTTTCTTTACTCAGTTCTGTCCTTGTCCTAAACCTGGGGCCGCTAGACATAAGTAAGCCCAAAACACAAAGGACCCACTTGGGCGATCACAGCATACTGGGATGGGGAGTGGAAGAGCCACTGTCCACTGAAGAGCAATTCTCATCATTCTGCTTTCTCTCTTTATATAGATGCTAGGCTTTATGTGTGTGTGTGTATATATATATAGAGAGAGAGAGATACATACATACTGTCATAGTCAGCCACACGCCACTGGGATGAATCTCCAAACCAGGCACAATTTTGGGGAGGAAAGTATTTATTGAAATAACAGATCCATGGGAAGTTCCAAAAACTGAAGGAAAAGGCTGGCCACCTTTCACAGATCCAAGCAGAAAGACAAAGCTCAGCACCTCCAAAGCCAACAAGCACACTCTCACACACAGTAACTCACAAAACAGCAGGACTGCCAGACTTGGGTTTCACCTGCTGTTTTGCATATGGATCCCTAGAATTTTGCATCCAGTTTAGAAATACCTCAGGGCCAGACCCCAGGAGGTTAGGCCAAAGTGACACCTCCTTCAGCCAGAAGATTGGAGACAATTCATAATTATAATAAACCTTTGATTCTACTGGGGGACATGTATTCAAACTACCACACATACCATCTAGTTGGAGGGGGGCTGGAGATGGTTAGTGATTAAAGACACTTGATTGCAAAGCCTGCTGGGCCAGGTTCAATTCTCTAGTCACTCTGGTTATATTTTTTTGTAATGTATTGTGGTGTGGTGTGTGAGTATGGTGTGTGCACATGGACGCGCACATGTGTACACCCTATGCACACACAAGGGAGAAGCCAGAGAACATCAGGTTCCTCTGTGACTCATGCACAGGTTTCTAGGAGACAAGTGTCTTCACTGAACCCAGAGCTACTGTCTTTAAGTTAGATTGGCTGACCAGCGTGCCCCAGCAACTCTCCCATCTCTGCTCCCCACTGGACTGGGGTTACAGGCATTTTCGGCCATGCCCATCTGTTTACATGGGTGCTAGGGAATCAAACTTGGAGCAAATCAGGCTGTCTCGAGTCCTCACACTTGTGGGGCAAGTGCTCTTACCCACTGAGCCATTTCCCCAGACTCATTTTTTTTAAAATATATCAGATGTTGTTGGCTTTTCTTTTTAAAATGTTTTTGGTAACTGAATATTATTATATTCTTTTAAATTCCTTGAATTGGTTCTGCACCACAGTTATGTTTCTGAATAATAATTTTGTCATTTTAGATCCACCTTACATTTGTTAGGTGAGACCAGCTCAGCATGTATGCCATTTCTCCTCACTTATGAAGCAAGTCTGTTCTGAGAATGCAAGTCCCCATGAACTGTGAGGTTTTCTAATGTGGCTGGCGGTCAGTGGTGCTGGGCAGGCTCGTCTCCAGCCCTGTGTGATCACAGTGCTATTCTTCACCACCACCCCTCACCCTCGGCTGGTTCTCTCACAGCCTGTGGTAGTGAGACACTCAATACACTTGAGGGGGGACTTCCTGCAGGTCTCTAGACTTCACTCTGGGACATACTCCCTCGTCTCTCCAGTGGCCACCTGCCAGCGCTAGTCACCCAGGCTTCTTCAAGGCCTCAGTGAATAACCTCAGCTCAGGGAGTTCAGCAGGGTGGAGGTGAGCTTTCCCTCACAGTGACAAAGCCTAGACATTTCATTTTGGCACCGAGCAAGGGCAATCTGTGTACATTTCCCATATCTCAGGGGACCACCATCTCTTATTGTCTGATGTCTAATATCTTGAAGTTACCATGGCATATATTTTGTTCACTGTTTAAGTTGCCTCAGACAATAGGATAGCTATTTTGTTTTACTTTATTTTGTGTGATGTGTGTGTGTGCACACACACACACACACACACACACACACACACGCATGCTCGCGCCTGCGTGCGTGTGTGCCAGGGTCTTCTGCTGTTGCAAACACTAGACACATGCATAACTTTGGGTCCAGCTTTATGTGGGTGCTGGAGAATCGAACCCAGGGCATCAGTCTTTGCAAGCAAGGGCCTTTAACCACTGAGCCATCTCTCCAGCCCCAAGGCAAGAAAGCAGCTCTAATCCCTCTTGCTCCATCCTCATTGGAAGTGGAAGAATGACACGTTATTGTAATTTCATGTCTACAAACAAAAGTAGTCACAAGCCCTATAGACATGTGACTCTTGGTTTTTGTTTTTAAATGTTTTTACTTTATTTATTTGCAAGCAAAGAAGACAGAGAGTAGAGAGATGGAGAGAATGAGTTCACTAGGGCATCCAGCCATCGCAAACTCCAGATACATGCGTCACTTTGTGAATCTGGCTTTTTGTGGGCACTGGGAAATTGAACCCAGGTCCTTAGACTTTGCAGGCATGTGCCTTAATCACAGAGTCATCCATCTCTCCAGCCCTAAAAAAAAAAATCAGTTTTAAGTTTTCTTATATTGATTCTAAAAAATCCAAAAAATAAATATAATTCAAATCAATCACATTAATTTAAAGTGACTAATGATATAATTTGGTTTAAAGTAGACACGGCACTGATGGGTCCAGCACAGTTTGTTTGTCAGGCTTCTGAATACAGGCACCGGGATGACTCATTTCCCCCCTTTCTTCTGCTTCTGTGAATCCCTGAAGAGCATTCTCCAGTACAATGAACCATGATGTCACCGAGCCTCCGCTCAGTTCAGGTACCACACTTGCAGTCTGTCTATTCCGGTTCTCTTTGGCGTCTATGCAATTAGATTTTTAACAATACTGAAACTATGACGGGGCTTAACTATTTGAAAGAGAGGCTCTTAAATCTTCCTGAATACGCTTACGTGCTTTGTTAAATCATCATAGACTTAGAAAAGTGAACTTTTAAAAAATCCCACAGAAAACATACTGTTTGCTCTAAACTGCTGTAGTCTAAGGCAGTAAGACGTTTCTCAAGTGCAGATCGAAGATGCATTTGAGCCAAGAGAATTGCTGAGAGAGAGGATTGTGGGGGAGAAATGGAGAATGAGCTAACAAAGCTTGCAAGAGAATAAAGAGGAAACTAAGACAGTAACGGCAGTAAAAACAAAACACTCACAACAGTGGCTCAGTTATAGAGGAGATGAGGAAAGGGGAAGGGAGCCCAACAGTGAGGGTCCAAAGAATAACACTACTTGATTTGAAAAAAAGGGGAAAATACAAAGGAAAGGTGAGGAAGAGAGATGAGGTGAGGGAAGGGAAAGGAAAGGAAATTAAGGCACTGGAGACAGGACATCTAAGGTCACTGTGGATAAGACAAGACTATTGAAACGGGCAATTTCTCCAAGAAAGGAAAACACATCAGCCAAGTTACTGAGTTAAACTCCATTCAGCTTTTACATGCAGCCAGAGTAAGTCACCTGGTTCTTCCTTCCAGAATCCAGCCAGACAGCCAAGAGCCCTTAGAGGTGCTTCCTGCCTGGGGTGTACTTCGGGGGTGCACTTCAGCTCTGTCTCAAAGCCTTCTAGTTGGTGGTACTCTGTATCTGCTTCTAGTTTTCTTAGCATGCTCCTATAATTTCTGCTCGACCTCTGACTTTCAAGAGTTTATCAGACTGTGTGGGTCTACAGTGGCCTTTCCATTTTGTTTTGTGCTTCATTCTTGCTCTGTGTGTGTGTGTGTGTGTGTGTGTGTGTGTGTGTGTGTGTGTATGCACGTGCAAGTGTGTATCCATGCACATGGAGGCTACAGGACAAGCTCAGGTGTTATTCCTCAGGTATCATCACCTTTTGGGGGGGGGCAATGTCTCCACTGGCCTTGAACCTGCCAATCTAGTGAGCGTCTCTCCATGCTGGGGTCACACACATGCCACCATACCCGGCTTTGTTCCGTGGGGTCTAGGGATCAAATTTGTTCCTCAGGCTTTCAGGACAAGAACTTTAGTGATGGAGCTATAAGCATTGTACTGACTGAACTAGCTCCTTGCCCATTCTCGTCTTCTTCATTGGCTTTATTGTTGTTGGTTTTAGTATGCATGTATGTATGTATGTATGTATGTATGTATGTATATATGTATTTTCAAGGATAGAGAATGGAGAATGGGTACTCCAGGGCCTCTTGCCACTGCAAACAAATTGTAGATGTGTGCAGCACTTTGTGCATCTGGCTTTACACGAGTACTGGGGACTCAAACCTGGGCCATCAGGCTTTTCAGGCAAGCTCCTTTAACCACTGAGATATCTCTTCAGCCTCCCCTTTTTATTTTCCAGGTAGGGTCTCACTCTAGTCCAGGCTGACCTGGTTCACTATGTACTTTTAGACTGGCCTCAAACTCATGGCAATCCTCCTCCCTCTGCCTCCCAGGTGCTGGGATTAAAGGCCCACACCCGGCTCCTTTTTTTGAACTTAACTTGCCTCTCTGTTTTTCTGGATTCAGTAAAGCCGTCTGTCACCCATGTGGATAAGAGATAGAATCCTACAGTGAACAGGAAATTCTCCAGGATGCAACGGGGGAAAGAACTATTCAGGGCATCTACAATGCTAAGGGTAAGTTTCTTACAGGGCCTGAAGAGCTAAGTGGAACACTAAGAGGAGTGTCTGGTTAGTACATCAAACCTCCACATCCTTTTGGCAAGTGTGAATGACTTGCAGTTTTAATAACTATGTAAATTTAATCAAATAATCTGAAATCTACTTGAGAGAAAAAGAAATCACAAGTGTTTGACCCTTGCAGCCATGCAACAAAGGTTTTCATAAACCCAAATAGTATGTCTGGGGGTCAGAGTGCAAAGAAAAGAAAGTGCAGGAAGCCTGGAATGCAGGCTCAGGGCTTCGAAAGAAAAATCTTTCCCCTTTCTAGTCTCCGGTATTGACAGAGAATGAGGAAATCTGAGACCCATCAGAGGGAGATGAGATGCCCTATTTCAGCTCAAAGCCTCCTTAGTAGGAACTTGGCGTCATTCACTCTTCATACACTTGACTTTGAGCTGTTAACAGACTCAGTGTCTCATCCCTGGCCACTCTTTTCCATACCACAATGGCCACTGAGGATGTCCACAGGCTTTGTCTCTAGGGCATGCTAATCATCAAACCTTCCTTAGGGAGACCTACGGCATCACCATGCGGACTGAAGCCGTTGCTGCCTTAGCCTTCATTATTCAACTCACAGATGGAACATTAGAACATTTTCTGCCTAAGGAAAACACTAAGGAAACACTTAATATTTTTGTTTACTCTTGTGTGTGAGAGAGAGTGAGTGTGTGTGGGGGGGTGCCAGTGTCTCTTGCTGCTGCAAATTAACTCCAGATGCATGTGCCACTTTGTGCATCTGATGGCTTTACGTGGGTACTGGGGAATCAAACCTGAGCAAACAAACAGCTTAACCTCCGAGTCATCTCACCAGCCCAGAAATAGTTTTTTTTTTTAATGGCATTGGTATTTTGTGTTTTCTATACATGAATATTTTTATTTGATTTATAATAGGCATTGGATCCCCATAGCCCCATAGCATACATAAAGAATTATAGAGTTGGGAGTCTGTATAACAAATTCTAGTCCTCTTTAACTGTACACCTGAACTGAGATCTATAATAATTAAGAACCCGGGCATGGTGGCACATACCTTTAATCCCAGCACTTGGGAGGCAGAGCAGGAGAACCGTTGTGAGTTTGAAGCCAGCCTGGAACTACAGATTGAGTTCCAGGTCAGCCTGGGCTATAGTGAAGCCCTAAGTGAAGAAATAATTAAATAAGGATGGAAAGATGGCTCAGTAGTTAAGGAGCCTGTATGCAAAGCCCCACAACCCAGGTTTGATTCCCCAGTACCCAAATAAAACCAGATGCTCAGAGTAGCTCATTCATCTGGAGTTCATTTGCAGTGGCTGGAGGCCTTGGTGCAACCATTTTCTTTGTATCTCTTCTCTCTATCCCTCTCTGCTTGTAAATAAATAAAAATATTTTTCAAAATAAATGTTTCTATTCACATCATACTTCATTCTTGCGACGAATCCAAAGCCCATGAATAACCCTAAGGCAGACGACTTGGAAGTGGGGAGGCTGGTATTCACACACATATCTGTTGTCTCCACAGGCCCTGGAGGCAGCTGTGGATGGTCCTGAAAAGTCATCTGATACCATCACCCATTATGCTGGGAGCCTTTCTCATGCCCATAGACAAGTGCCCTGGTAACGTGAGCACTGACGTGCTACCTTTTCAATCAGTACTGAGCCAAGGCAGAAAAGATTCGTGGTTGTCTCTTCCCCGTGCTTCTGCAATCTGACTCCCCTGACAACAATAGCAACTTGCACCTGCTTCCAAGTCTGACTTGAATTCTTGCTCAATGGTTCCTAACCATGGACCACCTCCAGGGAAGTGTATCTTAAAAGATGTAAGGTGCACTGCTTGGAGGGGGGGGGTCATTTTAAAAATATGCAGATTCCTAGGTCCCACCCAAAGTTGCTCATTCAGAATTTCCTAGGAGAGGAAATGGGCTGTGATTTATCTTATTTTTTTACTTTTATCTTTTATTTAACTTATTTATTGTTAATTATTAGGTACAGTGTATGAGCAAGTCTTGTGGTGGTACCCCCATTTCTCTCCTCCCTGTCCCCAACCTGCTGGGGGCCCTCCTTGGTGGGATTGCTGGACAGGACCATGGGGTAGAGGATTATGAATTGTACGAGAAGTAGCCAGTTTTATCTTTGTGAGCTGTTGTTGAGGGGGTAGGCTGCGGTTTTTATATCTGTCTGAAGCTGCTTATACTGAAGTTTGAGAATCACTGCAATTCTTAGAGAAGCGTCACTTGGGAGAGACTGCAATGTCTCAGCCTTAGTGGTTAGAACATAATGGCACTACAGGGCTGAAGAGATGGCTTAGCCGTTAAGTTGTTTGCCTGCAATGCAGAAGGACCTGAGTTTGATTCCCCAGTGCCCATGTAAAGCCAGATGCACAAGAGGGCGCATGGAGTTCATTTACAGTGGCTGGAGGCCCTGTCGTGACCATTCTCTCTGCCTCTCTCTGTCTGCCTCTCTCTCTGTCTGCCTCTCTCTCTCTCTCTCTCTCTCTCTCTCAAAATAAAATATTTTTTAAAAAAGAACATAAGGGCACTACAATAGGTGCAGGCATGGTGGCGCTCACCTTTGATCCCAGCACTCAGGAGGCTAAGGTAAGAGAATCACCGGAAATTCGAGGCCAGCCTGGGCTACTGTGAGATCCTGCCTCAAACAAACAAAAATAGCATTAAAATCATGATTAAATCCAGAGGAGCCTCCAAGCAAGCTTTTCCTAGTCAGGGAAACTGATCTCTCTGAGGACTGTAGTTTAAAAACTAGCCTCACTTGACCTCATGACTTATTTTAATAATTTTTCTCAGCATATTTTGTCTGCTTGGTTACTAGAAGTTTCCTTTCTGATTGGTGTGGATTTTTCCCCCTGTGGACTCTCATGGGGTACAGAATATTTCATTCAGAGTTTCAGCCACATCTCTTCCCTTTTCCTCCTAACAAAATTGCTACCACTTTTCTGAGTCTCCAACCTTTCAGTCAAAATGCCATTACTAGCCCTGAACCAGAATATTTGCGCTTCTATCTCTCAGGCGAGTGGACAACTCAATGGATTGCTTGAAGTCCTGACCACTGGGAGTGTTTCTTTCTGTATGTGTGTGTCGTGTGTGCGTTGCGGTGCCTACACGTGTTTGTGCATGCCCTGTCTGCACATGTGTGGAGGCCAGAGGACAACACCAGGGGTCCCTCTGTCACTATCCATGTTGTTTCCTAGAGACCAAGACCCTCACTGAACTGTGTTTGGTCAGACTGGCTGACCAGCAAGCCCCAGTGACTCTCCGGTGCCTGCTCCCTACAGGACTGGGGTGACAGCTGTGACAACTGTTAGGTCAAAACTCAGGCTCCAGGGCTGGAGAGATGGCTCAGCGGTTAAGGCACTTGCCTCCGGTGCCTAAGGCCCTGGGTTCAATTCCCCAGGACCCACATAAGCCAGACCCACAAGGT
>PVHP010044863.1:0-13937 GCA_004024765.1 Zapus hudsonius | reverse complement strand
CCGGGATGAGCGCGCAGTCCGCGCCGCCCGATCGCTCGCTCGGAGTCGGCTCCGGGAGAGAGTGGCGGTCAGGGATGGAGCCGCTGCCATGACAACCCCGGCGGTCGGGGCCCTCGCGCGTCGGGGCTGCTCCCGGGAGGAAGGCGGCGCGGAGGCCGGGGGCGGCCGCTGAGCGCTCGGAGCGGAGCGGAGCGGAGCGTGGCGTCCGCGCGTCCCCGCGTCCCGTGCCGCGTCCCCAGAGGAGGCGGGGGCCGCCGATCGCCCAGCTCCCGGGGCGCCCAGAGCTGCGTCTCCATCTCCGCGGGGCTGGCGCGCGTCACCGCCGGGGCTCTGGGGAGGACAGCCACCGGCCGGAGGATCTGGGCAGCGACGGCGGCGGCGAGTCTCCGCGGGGAACTTTTGGTCGCCTTGGGGTCCGGATGCGAGACTTGGGGCCGGTTTCTAACTCTATCCTTACGTACATAGGTGTGATCTAATAAAACATTTTCTCCTCTGCTTGAAGCGGGAGCTTTTTAGGACATCTCTTTTCTGTTAGAGACACTTGCCTTCTTTGGGTTACAAACTTTTGATGCCCGACCGCTGCGGAACGCACCCAGCTGAATCTTAAAGTCGCATCTTGGAGAGAGAGTGGCAGAGAACGCGCAATCTGTGACCTTCGTCCCTGCTCCTTCCTTCCTCCCGTCCCTCCCCGCCAGCTCCCTCCGCCCCAGGGAGTGTCAAGAAAGCTCTTGTTTTGGATGCTGGAGGGGGCATCTGGTTTTGCTAGGCTGGAAGGCTGAGGTTGAAGCCGGGGAAGAATCATTAGGCTCGGGAGAGCCTGGACTCTGCTTCTCCGTCCCCCCTTTGGAGCTCCTGGAGTGCGCCCCATCCTTTAGCCCAGCACCATCTCCGTCGTGTGGGCCGGGGGACCAGCACCGTGCGGCTGCGGGAGTTCTGGGAAGTTGTGGCCGACGAGGATGGGGGTCTGTGGGTACCTGTTCCTGCCCTGGAAGTGCCTCGTGGTCGTGTCTCTCAGGCTGCTGTTCCTTGTACCCACAGGAGTGCCGGTGCGCAGCGGAGATGCCAGCTTCCCCAAAGCTATGGACAACGTGACGGTCCGGCAGGGGGAGAGCGCCACCCTCAGGTAGGGAGCCTTCCTTCAGCTGGGGACTGAGCCCCTGGCACGTGGCCTCTAGGGGAGGGGGTGAGCTACAGTGAAAGAAAACTCTCAAGAGGGGCACTGGAGCTCCTGAGAAGCCCCTGGCAGGCCCAAGAGATGGCCTCTTGTGTCTGTGTGTTTGCTGTTACCCTTATTCTTGGAGGGTTTTCATTTGGCTTGTGGTCTTGAAGTTAGAGAAGAACATTGAAGTCTGCACTTGGGACTCCATGTACCTAAGGGGCTGTGGTTTGGCTACATCTGTGGGGACATCTGGACGAAAACTCCAGGGCACCAGCATGTAAACACTGTGGTTATCTGAAGACCCTTGGATCTCCTCCTAGGCCAGGAGGCTGTGATGGCATAGGGTATCCCCTGCAAAGCCTAGCCACTTCCAGAGGTCTGAATTACAGTTGGAGAGTCTGCATTTGCAGTGCTAGGCCATGGCCATGAATGAGTGTGTTGAAGACACAGCCGCTCATGCCAACCTGTGCAGTGTTTCTGAGCTCCTGATGTGTGTGAGAGCTGTTGTGTTTTGCAGGTTGGGGCCAAGGAGAGGAAATGTGTAGTTCTTATGCAACAGTATCATTTCTGTGTGAGAAGCACAATAGGGTAGCTTTCTGTTTTAGCTTAATGACTTACAGAGAATCACTTCCATGCTCCAGGCAGTGGGGTGGAGATGCTTGGAATATGAACCTTTGGGGACTGGGCCTGCTGCAGCAGAGACTTTAATAAAAATGCAGCCACCACGTTCTACCAGCTCAGCAGATATCATCTTTTATCCCTTTAATGAGGCAGTTCTGGTCCTAGGAGACAGATTCAGGAACGTCCCAGCTTAACTATGTCTCACAATGTACACAGGGCGAATGCATTTGCCCTGCCCATGACTTTGATGGTTACGGTGAAAATAAAACATTCTGACCCAGTTTCTGCAGCCAGAATGCCAGGCAAGGAGAGAATGGAGGTGGAGTTCCCTCCTTCTCATGCTTCTCCTTGGAGCCCTTTCTGCAAAGAGGCAAAGCCTCTCCCTGGGGGAGGAATGAGGGCCTCCAAGGCACTACTGTTCTCTAACTAAACTCAAGGTTAGATGCTTAGCTGAATCGTCTTTTAACCAGAGAACAAGTTCCAACTGTCCTGTCTACTGGTTCTTGGGGGTCCAAGAAAGGAGGGCAGAGATGTCCCACATGCCTTCCTGGCCCTTGGGACATCCCTCAGCCTATTCCAGATAAGAGCCAGTTATCCCTATTTTCTTGCCTCAAAGACGGACCTCAAGGTTGTTTCCCAAGGTATTTCTTGTAGGTTGGACAAATTGCACTGGATTGGGTGGCTCAAAGATGCCACTAGCACACAGCCACAATGCACGTGAACCCAGATTTGTCAAACATTAGTTGTGGGAGAGAGATTCCAGCACATCCATATACCTCTTTATCTTCTAACCTTCCTTCAATTAGCAGGATCTTCATACCAAGCACTCCAGATTTCTCCTCCTCTACCTGTGAGTTAAAGCAGACTCTTGAAAACTTGAGCTTTTGCTTTCTGGGATGCTGTAAGATGATTCTACCAGCAGAGGGCTGGCTTTGCTCTACCAGGTTTTATTAGCTGCTGGCCTGTTTTCATGATCATCAATTGTAATGTTCAGCAGCTGGGCTTGGTAATGGGAATGGGAATAAAAAAAGGGAAAAGCTGAATAGCTGCTTTTCATGCTTTGTGGGAAAAACAACAACTTACATGTCCAACCATCACTGGTTACCTGATGACTGCCGTGGTTGGTTTTTAAAAGTCAGCAGGCACCGCGTGCTGATTTGGCTTCTCTTCTGCACATTTGCCCTGGAACTGGGAAAACCAGCGCATCTCACATCTCAGTCTTCAAATGGCTTCTAAATTTTACCTAACACACTCTTCTTTTTAAATACTTTTTTTCCTTTCATTGTGCGACATGCCTCTATCTGACCCTGTTTTCTAGCTAAATGCTTGTTTCATTTCTTTCCTTCCTCGTTAAATCTTATTTTGCTCTGATTTTTTTAAAGTTTTAATTATACTACTATAATGCTGTTTCTTAAAAGAATACAAACATCTCATGCAAGTTTAGGTGGGCCTCACATCCTTTCCTTGTGATTTATGCCCAAATTTACTTTCGGAGATAAGAGTTGTGTTCTATCTTAACAATAAAACTTGTCAGTTCTCTGAGGGAGAGTCTGTATTTTGAATCACTGGAGACCTATGGCCTTGACCTCAATTAAATGCACCATGTCTTATTTTGTATTTAATTTTGCTTTTAAAAATAGAATTTATGTTATTTATTTTTGCATTTCTGAGGATCAAATCCAGGGCCTTATGCATGCCAAGGAGATCCTTTACCCTAACTATCTCTGTAGCCCTATAGCCCTTTGTAAAGTCGCTTGTACATATCCTTAAAAGCCAGTATTGGGGCTGGAGAGATGGCTCAGCAGGTAAGGCACTTGCCTCCAGTGCCTAAGGCCCAGGGTTCAATTCCCCAGTACCCACATAAACCAGACCCACAAGGTGGTGGCCCTGGTGTGCTCTATCTATCTATCTATCTATCTATCTATCTATCTATCTATTTATCTCTGTATCTCTGCTTGAAAATGAATAAATAAAATATTTTTAAAAAGCAAGTATTGCTGACTCATTGCTTGGAAATTTAATGTTAAGAATGCATCAAAAAAGTAAACGGTACCCATGTGTATTAGCTACAGAAAGCCTTTTCAAGTGCAACTGCCCCCATATTAAATGACCTACATTCCGTTTCTAAACCTTAAAGTCACACATGATGTAAAAACATCGTGGGAAAAGCAGAGGAATCCAAAAATCTGGACCCGCATGTTCAGATTTTCAAATAATAAATTGCACAGCTTAGAGAAGAATCATTTGTTTCCTATAGGAGATCCGTTTTGTTGTGACAGGTCTTAGATTGCACCAAGGGACATTAGGAAGTGATATGCCAGAGATGACTGGAGTTCTCCATGAGAATGAAAGCTCATTTTATATAAGTGAGGCCATATTATCTTCCCCATAACTACATAGATCTACTTGAAAGGTAAAAATAATCATTTTAATATTGCGTTATTTTGTCTTTTTGGAAAAGAGACGATATGGATAAATAAGGTGATATTTTCCATGGGTGTATTATAGCTTCTGTGAATCTGATTTGAATTCATTATTATAAATGGGCCATCTTGGCCACAATCATTTCATTATAATTAAGTGATGTTGGGTTAAAAATGTTTGGGTCTTTCCTGTAGATAAGATGAGTACCTAGGAGTCTTCTGTCTGAATCAATGGCCACCTCAGAGTGGGAATCCAGGGTCCCAGGCATGATCAGCTGGCATCTACTAAGCTGTCTCAGTGATGTTCTTCGTGGGCCTCAGGCGTCTTTCAGTTCATGGGTCATCCTTCCTGTGTGCAGAGACAATGTGAGGGGTGCCATAGCGTGAGGGTTGTGCTTGTTGCTGTAACTGTTTTATTCAGTGGGAAAAGTTCTCACCAACAGTGGATAGTGCAGTTGTTTATTTGTTTGTTTTCAATAGCAGGTCAATCATTTTGCTGATCTGGGCTTGCTTATCTGGGATTATGCTTAACATTTCTCTAAAATGTCCCTATATTTTCATTCAAAATTCTGAGCTAATCCCTCAGAACAAGAATGTGAGGTTTAACTACCGTCAAAGAATAATCTGGGCAGTGGGATTTTACCATAGGACCCCAAGGACCATGTGCTGGTGTTCTCCTGGGTACCTGTGACTCACTGTAGCTTGTCCCTTTATTGAATGGAGATGTTCAGAGAGCCATTAGGCCATTCACAGCACAAGAATAACTTTTGCATCTGGATGTCGAGATGTCAAAACTGATTAAGGATTATGGTGGTGAAGGCAGGCCTCTTGGTCTGGGAAGATGAGCATGTGAAAAGACATGCAAACAGGTACCATCCCAGTGGGAGCCTCTCACATGCTGATGCTGACCTGGGTTGTTTGGAAGGGGGTGCTTGAGAGTCTTGGTAAAGTGTCTACTTGGGGCTAAGGATACCGCTCAGGGGCAGAGCACATGCCCTCTCTGTTCCACCCCACATTCACTTAAAAAATAAAATTCTAATGCCAGGCTTAGTGACCAAGGGAGTTAACATTTCGGGAACCAGCCTTGAATATGGGCATTTAATGCTATCTTTCAGCATTTCTGAAATGAGCTAGAATTGAGAACTACTGCTCTCAAGGGCTTTCTGCTCTATGACATCTAAGCAAGGTCATTGCCCAGTTCCTCTCACTCAAGCATCCATGCTAGACAAGTGTCTCCTGGCTCTGCTAGTACTCTAGGAAGTGCAGAACCTGCCTCCTGGATGCTTCAGGCTGATTCTTACTCTGTCTCCCACTGACTTCAAGACTGTGAGCACTTTGGGAAAGTGTACATATGAGAATGATTTCTTCTCTCCTTGTGATTCCAGGTGAGACAAGGTGTATAGTGTTGTTCTGTTAATGTTAAAGCCACATATACAGTCATCTCAGGGTGTCCACTGAGGATTGGCTCCAGCACCCCTTGTTCATATCCAGGATATTTACTTTCCTAATATTGGATGGAAGAATTTGCTTATAATTAATGCATAACCTCACTTTAAATCATCTCCTATCATACCTAATAGGATATAAATGTATAAACAGGTATTATAGTATATTGCATAAGAAATAATGATATGAAAAAAACTGAGTATGATTAATATGGGTGCCATTAATTTTTCTAGTATGTTTACTATGTGGTTGGTTGAACCCATGGAGGTAGGCATGTAGATAGATAGGAAGGCTTGACTATATGTCTAGATGCTAGGAACTCTTCAGTAACAACTAATGGTACGCTCTACCCACCACGTATACACATCTTTCAAAGTTATTAGTCTCTTCTGACTTCTGCTCAAGAATTACATGCACCTGAATTTCAGTAACACTTTCTGAAATAACAGATATACACTGTGGACCTGTGATCTCTTCCAGTGTGGTTCCTGGCAGACTGTGTGTTGGTAGAGCTCATGTCTTATGTGTTGTTACAGAATATAGTTGTGGGTACTAAGGATTTAAAGGATAAGTATCGGTTGGATGCTTTAATCCTTCTTAACAGGGCCCTGCCTCTTAAAGTATTATTACCTCTACAGAAATGGAGTGCTCATATTTGAACAGTTTTCCCCTCTCCAATACTACAGTAAGACATTCAAGTTTAACACTCAAGGATCTTGGGGAACTGAGGAATTTTGGACTCCACTCAAATCACTTGCCACAGGGGACAGTTAAATCCCCCAGTAGATGTAATGTGATCTGGAACTGTGCAAATGCCTTTACTTTCCCTTCGGGCAAGACAACAAGCAGGTGGCTGACTTCACAGGAGTCTTCTAGCCACAGTGGAGTACATTTTCAAATGGAGGCTGTTGGGTCTCTGCACAGTTTACCTCACCATAAATGCAAGGAGATGCACAGAGCAAGCCATCCAGGGGCCGCATTCTCCAAAGCAAGGAATGGGTAATATACTGTCAAGATTTACAGATAAAGACGATGACTTCCTAAGCCTTTCTAGAAAACTCAGCAGCTCTCATATAGGAATTGTGACTCATTATTGAACCTCTTTTGGCAAATTTCACTTTATGGTACAATTTAATTTTGTCTGCATTTCCCTTTCTTCTAGATTCTGATAAATGATACTGCTTTTGCCTTTCATTGCTTCCTGGGCGGCTGGTAGGAACCTAGCCACAGTGTGCTAAGGCTTGGTGGTACCCAAGGGGAAGAGTTAAGTCAGTCTTATTTGACCTTCCCAGGGGACGACTTTTCAAATTATTATTAACAAGAAGCAGTCTTCATAATCATAGGATGAGAGGAAAGAATTAGTCCAAGACTTCTGTAGGAATTTCTATTAATTTAGGAATGATGTGTGAGCCAGTTTTGATTATTGTTTTAAATGCAGAAAACACTAGATTACTACTGATGTGTCTGTAACCTGTTGGCCCTGCACGAAGAAGTTCTCGCTGATGTTGTACCTGTTGAAAGTGGGGATGTGGTTTCTATGGAGTAGATATTGGAGGGGCCATTCTACATCTTGGTCCCTTCTCAGTGATCCCCCTTCTCCCAATAACACCTGCTTCAACTCTAGTGTACAATGTTTAAGAATAAATGAAGCTGTAATGCCATGACTATCTTGATCTGTGCCCCATATTCCTAGTAGAGAAGGTTAGCAACAAAAAGAGCTTGAGCCTTGCACTGGTCTCCTAATTCCACAAACAGCATAATTCCACAGACCTCTTAATAAAAAAACCAAAGGCCTTAGAGATGGGTATGCTTTTCAAACAAACAAAGCCTCTGTTATCTGTGATTTACTGTGTTTCAGGTGTTGCTTCAATTATGCATTATTTCAGTCCATTTTTAGGCTATTCCAATTCCAATTAATAACCTAGGAAATTGAGTTTTAGATATCCAAGCCACTTGCTTTGGTCACATGATTGTTCTATGACACAGTCCAGATTTGCTCCTGGAAGGCCTGCTTCTCAATTTCACAGAATGTCATTCCCTTCCACACAGGGAGATGAGAGTAGGTTTCTTTGTGCTCAAGCAGAGACATGAGAAAGCATTTTAGCCATTTCCCTGACAGTTTAGATGGAGGCCAGGCCATCTGCATTTAGGTGACAGTTGTGCCTGTCTTCTGTCATAGTCATAGAGTCTCGCATGCTTTCTGGTGCCTAACTCCCTTGTCTGCATTCATGCCAATTCCTTTTGCAGCTGGAAATAATTTTTTCTACGACTGTACAGAATGATACCCACAGAAGGATCATTGCACTGTCAAGAGGAGTAGTGGTGCTCTTAGCCTTGAGCTTGCCCTTGGTCTACTGCCCTGTCTTCTGGCCTCTTACAGCATACTCAGTACCTCGACGGGTTTGCAAACTAAGACAAAGCAAGCTGGTTATTCCTTGCCAAGAGCCCACCAATGGCAGCTGTGAGAAAATGAGTGATTTCAAAATATAGACTGCAGAGATGTAAATTTTTAAGCCCTAAAATACATGCTATTCCATATGTTCCTTCTCCATCTTTATACCCACATTATAGTTTAAACCGTTAAGACTGAGAACATTGCCACAAGGCCTCTATTCATACTGTCATTGATTCAGACCCTAGAGACATAATGCGACCCATATTAACATCCTCTTCCCTGGAAATGATGCAGTTTGCTTAAATCAAAGAGATGCTGAAGATATGACCTGGATTCCCATTAAAAGTACTGATCAATAAAGTTTTTAAAAATTGGATTTGAATACTAAACATTTTTAGTGGGTATGAAGATTCATGGTATCTCAATTAACCCAAGTTTTCGATGCATTACAGGAACAAAGAATGTTATATGTGGTTGTTAAATTTTCTGGCTAGTCCATAGAAGATATTTTAACTCACAATTAACCAACAGGCTGTACACCAGCAAAGAATACTACAAAATAATGTTTTTATAGAAGTAATTATGCCAAAGAGGAAACATGAATATGGTAATTTTCTATTTTTTGTGAGTACCAGTGCTGAAGAAAAGTAGGGGTAATTAGCAAAGATAATTTGGAAGCATTTTCTCAAAGATATTTCTGATAATTTCAGAACTTTGGGGAGTTTGTATATTGTTTCTACTGAGTCAGATTTAACCTTAAGATGTATAACTGTCAGTGCATATCTATGTACATATTTGTCATGCATTATCTTATGATGATTAGGTATATTTTATAAATATTAACAAAGAAGGAAAGATAGAAAAAGAAAATGATAGTCAAAATGGAAAGGCCTGTGAGAGTAAAGTATAAAGTTTGAAAAGAGTTGAAAGAAGAAAAATAAAGGAAGTAAGTAAGAGAGGAAGGTCAGAAGAAGGAGGAACTGGCAACTAAAGAGGAAGAACTGAATACTAAAAGGCCAAGAAAGAGGAAGAGGGCTGGAGAGATGGTTAGGCAGTTCAAGGCCCTTGCTTGCAAAGCCTGATGGCTGGGGTTTAAGTCCCCAGGGTCCATGTAAAGCCAGCTGCACAAAGTGGCATGTGTATCTGGGAAGTGCATTTCTGGAGGCAGGAGGCCCTGGCACGCCCACACTCATTCCCATTCTCTCTGTCTTTCCTTGCAATAAATGAAGCAGCTGAAATCTCTCTCTCTCTCTCCCTCTCTCTCTCTCTCTCTCTGTCTCTCTCTCTCTCTATCTATCTAGAAAGGAAGAGAGGAAGGAAGAGAGAGAGAGAAAGAAAGAAAGAGAAAGAAAGAAAAAATAAAGAGAAAGAAAGAAAGAAAGAAAGAAAGAAAGAAAGAAAGAAAGAAAGAAAGAAAGAAAGAAAGAAATGGTCAGATAACCACCACTGCATTCCCCCTAACAGGGTTCTCATACATGGATGGCTCCCACCAGACTCTGAGCCACAGGGCTACTTAGATGCTAGTGTCCTACAGCAGAGGTGGGCTCAACTCAAGATAAATGTCCTGCTTTCTCCAGGCTCCAGCTCTTCCTGGATTTCACTTTCTACCTTCCCCCTCCACCATAAGCCTCTTTTGAAAATCAGTCCTAATTGATGTTTTATTAATCTACACTGGAACCAGTTAAGGTTCTAGATGGTTGGACACCCTGCCCTTCCTTGCCAGACCCCTTCTCTTGATGGACTCGGCCCACTCTTCCTAGTTCAAAGACTTTCCAGAGCTGACCTTTGGCCTGAACCCCAAGTGTTCATTATGAAGACCTCTTCATGCAGGTCTAGTCAAGGCTTGCTTCGTCTACATGCTCCCAAGTATGGCTTGCTGTGTCAATCACTTATCTGCAATGACCACTCATCAGTGACATCCTGCTATCGGGCTTCTTGCTCTCTGGATGGCTGTGTGGAATTTCTGAGGAGATCAAAGGAGCCATTATTTGTGTACACAGAGAATTAAATCAGCAGGGTGTTTAATTGCAGTGGCCATCCTCCCAGCAAGATACAGGCTGTAAGGCACCCTCAGTGTGAGCTGAAATTATAGCCTCCAAGTTGTCCTCTCATTCTTCACCTGCGTCTGTAAGGATGGGATGTAGCTCGGTTTGGTTAGTGCTTGTCTAGCACACATGAAGCTGTGAGTTCAGTCTCAAGTATCTCATGATCCATACATGGTACATACCTACAAACTAGCACCTGTAAGGTGGAGGCAGGAGGATTAGAAATTCAAGATCATACTCAGCTCCATAGTGAGCTTGAGGCCAGCAGGAGCTACATGTGACTCTGTCTCAAAATATAAAAACACATAGTAGGCATTCCATGTTGTTTAAAAGGTGAGTGCTTCTCCTTTCTGCCACTTTCGTCTCCTCCCTCTTTCACACAACACCCATATGCACATGCTGTGCCCACGCACCCAGACATCCCTGCCTACCCACTCTTCCTATTGGAGATATTTTCACCTATTTTGAATCGGGAAGTCACCAATGAAGTTACAACCACAGCTTCTGGCATTTGAAATCTATTTGAGATAATGATATCTCCCTATCGTTGGTATTTAACTTGTCCTGTCTCCTCCTGCTTGTTACAATTTCAGTATCTGTGAATTTCTCAATCTTCTTAAAGTCACTGGCAGGAGATTTTGAGCAGTTGCAAGGGAGGTGTGTGCGCCTGCTTCCTTCCTGTTACCAAAATTCTTTCTATAACAGAGGAAAGCAAGTTTGTCTGCAAATTTAGGGGATGGAAAGTCCAAGTTAATATCTTTTTATCCCTAAGGGCCTTTGGGATGAGGGGATTTGGGGCCCATTCCCTTGGCTATGTGAATGCAGTGGCTCCTGTAACAAGCCCACAGAGACTCCCTGGCTGGGAATAGTACCTATGCTGTGGAGCGGTTTATAGAATGCTCATGATTATATGCACTGTTCTGAAAGTGACAAGTGGATGAGGGCTTAGTGAAATATAAGATAAAGCCCTACCCAGAGGTTCCAAGCATTGGCTCTACAGTCAAGAGACATGGTTCTCAACTCTGCTAGTGAAGTAATGGCTTTATGTGATTGGACAAGTGAATAAATTTTTCTAAACTGTAATTTCCTCATTTAAAAAATGAGACACTATATACTCACTCTGCTGGGTTACTTAGAGGGAGGAAATAGTCTTGAGTTTTTATATAAAGAGTTTCACAACTGATGTCATAGAACGCTCTCAATGAACAGCAGCTTAAAAAATTGAAATGTAAGAAAAAATCATCCTCAGCATTTCTGTGAGATTTGTTTCAGGGCCCAAGTACATCTGAATATCCATGGATACTCAAGTCCCTTACATAAAATGGTATACGATTTGCTTATAACCTATATATATATATATATATCTATATATCTATATATATAGATATATATATAGATATATATAGATATATACATATAGATATATAGATATATAACCTATATATCTATATATAGCCTATATATATATATAAAACCTATAAATACATATATCTGCCTTTATACTTTAAATAATGTCTGAGTTATTTACAATTCCAAACAAAATATAAATACAATGTAAATAGTTTCATACTCTGTTGTTTAGGCAATGGTGGTAGGAAACTGGGCACTTAAGTAGTCATTATATCTGAAGCTATTTTCAAATATTTTGTATCTGTGATTGTATGAATTTGAGAATATAGAACCCAAAAATATGGAGAATTGGATGAATTCAGTATAATAGCATTTATTTAGTACCACTCATGCCAAACATTATTGTAGATATTTTAAAGTTCAATTAATTTTGAGATTTCTTACATAATATTTGCATATATATTAAATCAGGACCTTCCTTTTCTTCCCTAGCCTCTAGCAATAGTTATTCTATTGTCTTTTTAAAAAATATTTTACTTATATATTTTCAAGCAGAGGCAGACAGAGAGAGAGAAAGGGGGGAGAGAATGGGCGTGCCAGGGCCTCTAGCCACTGTAAATGAACTCCAGATGCATGCACTACTTTGTACATCTGGCTCTACATAGGTCCTGGGGAATCAAAACTTGATGATTTAATATAGTGCAATGTTTTCAAAGTCCACTCCTATTGTCCCATGTGTCAGAGTGCCTTCCTTCATCAGACTTAATCATCATAGTTAATGGCCACATTTTTAAATCTCTATCCTTTGAGAGACACTTATACTGCATTAACTAGCATGACTAATAGTGCCATTGACATCTTCATGCAAAATTATGGAGTCCTTACATTTATTTAATTATTTATTTTGTTTTTCAAGGTAGGGTCTTTCCCTGGAATTCTATGTAGTCTATGTAGTCTCAGGGTGGCCTTGAACTCATGGCAATCCTTCCACCTCTGTCTCCCAAGTACTGGGATTAAAGGCGTGCACCGCTACTATTCCCAGCCTCATTTAATTTATGCCTAAAGTGCTACATCATCCAGTAGTTTTCAGTTTAATTACTTGAAGACAGACCATAGTGCAGTATTTTACAGTCCTATCAGCTGGGCTCAGAAGCTCTCCTATCTCATCATTTCAGCCAACATTTGCTATTTCCTGTTTTTACTTATTTTGTCGCTGCAATTTTTAAATTATTTCTGTGGGGGAAGTGGTGCACATGCCACCCTACACATGTGGAGGTCTAAGGATAACTCGATAACTTCTCTTTCTTTGAGATGGTCTTTCACCGCTGCAAACAATCTGCCAGAGAGCTATGAGCTTTGGATTCATGGGCACACTCGAATCAAAGATACATGTGTTACTTTGCATCCCCAGCTTGATATGAGTGCTGGAGAATTGAATCCCAGCCAGCAAGCTTTGCAAGCCAGTGCCTTTAACTGCTGAGCTAGTTCCCCAGCCTCATAATAGCAATTTCAATAGGTATGCAGGTAAGCAGTGGTTTTGAGCAGTGACGTTAACATGCTCTCTTTCCATTTGTGAATCTTCTTTGGAGAAATGCCAAGTAGATTGCCCATGTTCTTTATGGAGTTGTTTATCTGTTTCCTTTGTTGAGTTGAAGTTTTCATGGATTCTGGACAGTAAACCTTTTATCAGATATACAACATGCAAATATTTCTTCTGCAAGATGTTTTACACTCTATTGGTAGTGATTCTTAATGAATGAAAGTTTCTAGTTTGGAGCTAGGGGTGTTTCATAGTGGCAGAGTTCTTGCCCAGCATGAACAAAGCCCTGGGTTTGATCAAAGCACTAAAAAAAAGTTTTGGGTTTTCTATTGTCCATTTCATCTGTTTCCTTCCTTTCTTTTTTTGTCCATTGACTATGATTTTGATGCCAATTACATGACATGAGTAAACTACAATGTCTTAAGCATTTCTCCTGTGTTTTGTGCCAGGAGTTCTACAGTTATAGGTCTTATATTTGTGTTAATATTTACATATGGTGTATTGTAACCTATGGTTCAACTTTATACTTCTACGTATAGAAATCCAGTTTTCACACTATTTGTTGAGACTGTTCTTTCTTCATTGAATGGTGTTTGTACCTTGTTTGAAATCATAGGAGCATATATGAAAAGATTTGGTTCTGGGGTTTCAGCTGTGCTCACTCGTCTTTGTACTAAGACCAAACTATTTTGACTGTTGTAGCTTTGCAGTGAGATTTTAAAATTGAAAATGTGAGATCTGTGTTACTTTTGAAGATTGCTTGATGTTTTTGTGGTCCCTTGAGATTCTGCAGGACTATTAGGATAGATTTTCTATTTCTGAAAAAAAAATCATTGGACTTTACAGAGGGCTTGCATCAAATCAAGCTACATTGAGTTACATTGACAACTACATTAAGGCTATCAGTCCACACACAAGGGGTGACTTTCAATTTCCTTGATTCCCTTCCTGCTTTCAA
>PVHP010044862.1:0-13947 GCA_004024765.1 Zapus hudsonius | reverse complement strand
TCTCTCTCTCTCTCTCTCTCTCTCTCTCTCTCTCTCTCTCTCTCTCTCTCTCTGGTAACAGAATAAAAGGTTTGATGACTGTGAATCTCAGTAGGTCTGGTGTTGGCAGGAATTGATTTCTGGGATAGAACCTGTGATCCAGGGCATTCAAGTCAACCTTACCTCCCAGGAAAGATTCTAAACAGAAACATTTGATCAACAATGTCCAACTTAACTTCTTTCACTTTTCCCCCTAGGTAAATTCTTCCTGTCACAGTTAAGAAGTGTAATATTTGTATTTTGTCAGATTCTATCCACTTCCTTCTATATTGCAGCCTAGAGCATGGCATGCTCCATGACAGCAAGTTTATATTCACAGAATGAAACTGTATTAAACATAAAGAAGGGGGTTTGAGCAAACTTCTCCATGGGTACAAGTACATGTTGATCAAGCACAAAGACCTTAACTTTAGATTCCCAGAACACATGTAAAGCTGGGCACAGTAGTGAGCATCTGTAATTTCAGTGCTATTATGGAGAAATGGAGGCAGAGACAAGGGAATCTAGAGGCTAGCTCATCTCTCACGTGCAGTGTATAATCCAGAAGGCAGTGAGAGAGCTGAGGACAATTCAGTTCCACCAACAAGACATTGGATGATGGCTAACAGCCTGGCAGGAGATAAACCATACCTCGTCTTCACAAAGATACCCCCCCCAAAAAAAAAAGACTATGAGAAAGTGACAAGACAAATAGGAGACCAATCACCACAGCAATGCTGATAACCCATGAAAAGTGAAAGGAGACAGACACCAAAGATACACAATACATCCCAAAGCAGAAGTCCAGAGAAAATTAAGTTCTCAACAAAATAAAACAGACTTAAAACTCACTGACTATGACTCAGGGAACTGAGCCAAAGAGGGGGTGGAAAGAATGCTGGAGCCATGGTGGGGAGAATATCCAGTGACATAGCCCCCCTCAGCAACAACAACACACAAAAGGGGAAGAAAAAAAGAAAAACTGGCTCCTTCTGGTGGAGTTCATAACCCTTATCCTATGAACAGATCCAGTATGTGCACTGAGGAAGGACCCCAGTCGGTAGGGGACAGAGAGGAGGGAGATGGAGACCTTCACAAGATTTGCTCATACCATGGGTATACTTACTCATAATAAATATATTAATTTAAAAATAAATAATAAAAAAGAGACCTTGCCTCAAACAAGCTGGAAGGTGAGGAAAACTCCAAAATTGTATCTGACCTCCAGACAGATCTTTGACAGGTACACACACACACACACACACACACACACACACACACACACACACACACTTGTCTTTGGTTTTAAGAAGATAATGTTTAAGTTGATGATTGACACAAATTCAGTTCAAGATGCTCTAGTTTGGAAACCCTTGTCTGAATTTGAACAGGTCATGTGTCTACAGGGACCCCCAAGTGGAGTGATATTACTAGTTTTGAATCAGGTCCTCAGGCAGTAACAGTGCTGTGTCTAGGAACCTTGTCCCTGGGAGCCTGGAAACCTAACAAACTTAAACCATACCACAGAGACCATATGTGATGCTTTGTCACATTATGGACACACAGCTCCCAGCTCATCCCAGGTCCCACTCTGAAGGTCCTCTCCTCTTCATGTCACCAAGGGGCCTCTTGGACTTTTGAAACTAACGCAATTTCACATGGTCATGAGGGCTTCTAATGTCCATATAAACGATTGTAAAAAAATAAGCATCTTATATCTAACCAACTTTTTATTTACTTGTTGATTTATTTGGGATGGAGTACCAGCACATTATCCCTGAGGAAATACTTACAAAACTAATGGTTTATGAACCATTACTTGTACATGGACTCTCGAGAAGGCTTAGTGATCAAAGTACTTGGCAGACAAGCATGAAGAGCTGAGTTTGCATCCCAGGCAGCCATATGAAAAGCTGGGTGTGCTGGTGTGTACTTGTAATTTCTGCACTGGGAGGCAGAGACCAGAGGGTTTGCTGGTTAGCATGTTTAGCTAATCAGTGAGGTCCAGGTCTAGGTGGAGACTATCTCAAAAAAAATGTTGGGTCAAAGTGGAGAAGTTATAGGTCCAGACAATCAGTATTGAACTCTATAAACTCTGCTCACAAAATCATATGCATGAACACATACGCATACAGATACACTTATATGAATGTGCTCACACATGTATGTTTACCATGCACACATACACATGAAGAAAAAAGAAAAAATATGTGTGTGACATCTTGGTGTGGCAATGAACTCAGGAGATGGAGACAGGAGACCCTAGAGTTTGACTCCCACAAAAGCCTGGTCTGAAATATTGAGGGTAAAAGCAGCATTTTCTGTAGTTCATGTAGAGAGAAAGAGAAGAGAGGGAAGAAAGAGGAAGGGAGAGAGAGAAAAGAGCAAGAGACCCTGTTGAATCCCTACGTACAAATATACAAACATGCATGAGTACATAAATAAATAAATAATAAATGAAATGTTTGAAAATATAAATAAAAGGATTGAAGATATGCCTCTATGGTTAAAGGCACTTGCTTGCAAAACCTGATGGTCCAGGTTCAATTTTCAGTAACTGCATAAAGCCAGATGCACAGAGTGGCACATGCATTTGGGTTTCCTTTGTAATGGCCAGAGGTCATGGTGTACCCATTCCCTCACCACTCTCTCTGCTTCCAAATAAATAATAAAATATTTTAAAATATAAATAAAATAACACATTATTTGTTCATTCAGATAATAAGAAAATATTAAAAATCAATAAATAATAAAATGAGTTCAGAATTCAGTTCCTGATTTTTTTTTTATTGTCCATAAGGAGTTACATTGTTTAGTGGGCCAACAATGAGTTGTTAATCCCCAATTCCTCATAATGAGCACTTTACCAATGGCGACATTTCCCTAACTCCTCTTTATGACTATGTCTCTTTCCCTATGGAGTTGAGCAGACCACCACACTTCAGCTTTCTTGCAAGGGTTCTAAGGCTCAAACTCAGGCAGCTGTGATTATATAGTAAACCCTTTTCTGATTGAATTGTCTCTGAAACCCAACCCTCTGAATGTTTAAATGAAAACAATTAACATTGTGTGGAGTACAAAAGGAGGCATGCCCAGTTCATATTTCTGGTTCCTGATCAAGACGATGGATTAGAATGTCTTGACCCTATAACATTTTAACACGCTCTCCAAATAATCCATAGAGATGGTAAACTTGGAACGCCATTGTGGTAGTTATTAGGAGCCTTCATGAACTGATTCCACACAAGCAGTTAATTTCACAAAATCCAACTTGACTTTGCATGTCAGTGCCTTATATCTGCAAAATCCTCAAATCCTTATGGGAGGTTTCTTCCCAAATCAAATTAAATGGACCAATAAAACACGCTTCTATAGTGATTAGCATCTCAAATTGTGGATGTGGATATGCAGGATTCCTTGATTTATATGCAAGTGGCTTCTCTCCCTTGATCAATTCCCCTTGGATAACTGCTCCATCCAACCCCTGTTTTTATTTCTCTATGGCCTGCACATTAATGGGACCACTGGGATTTTGGGCTAAATCCATTTTTCTAAAATACCAACTCACTATGTAGTGAAAAAAATAATATGATATTGCAGTTTTAGGGAAATATATTTTTAGGGAAAAAAGTCAAATTGTGTATATATGCATGTGTGCATGTGTGTTCATGTGTCTTGACAGAAAGTAAATTAGAAATGTTGAAAACATGTTGCTACTTCCCAGCTTCATTTTGTTATTAGAATCAATTTCCATCATTAAACTGGATGCCTTTTCATAGCACAACCAAAATAGTACCATAATATGGGGACAGTTTTTCATGTACAAGGTGAAAATAATCTACCCCACAGTCTCTAAGCTTCAATTGCATTTAATCAAAGACACTAACAATTACTTCTTGCTTTTCATGGACTTTGTGATGAGACCTCCAAGTAACCTGAAATAGCTTTTTTTATTTTTTCATAGACAAACTTATTTTTGTTGCTTTTTTGTTAATTTGCTTGAAACAACATCTCCTGTTGCCCAGACTAGCCATTAACTCATGTATATTAAGATGACCTTGAACCTCTGTTCCTTCTGCCTTCATTTCTCAAGTGCTAAGATTACAGGTGTGCACCATCATACTGGTTTGTGTGATGCTGAGGATAGTACCCTGGGCCTCATGCATACCAGGGTACTATCCTCTTAAAAACTGAGCTGCATCCCCAGCCCTAGATAAACTTATTTTTATTGATGATAGTTAAGAGAGGTTTGTAATGCAAAATATTGCATTTTTATACTGAACTGGAATTAATAAGTGTTGAGGTAATGTTAAAAACTTACTTAGTGGATGAACTGAATCCAATTCTTGCTGAAGTTCTAACCCTGAATGTGATTTGACTTAGAGACTGAAGCTTTAGAGATATAATGAAATCCTGATAGTGGGCCCTACTCCAATATGATGAGTGACCTCATAGGAATATAAAATTTAGACAAATATCTGAACCAAGAAAAGATCATGTGAGGATACAATGTAAAGATGTGCATGTCTAAGCCAAGAGGTAGGCTTAGGAGAAAAGAAATCCTGCAGACCCTTTGAGCTTTGGACATCCGTCCTTTGGTCTAGAGGAACTTTATGTTTCATTGCTTAGACTAGCTGGTTTGTGGTAATTTGTATTGGAAGCAATAGTAGATTAAAACAATAGCAATCACTAAATTACTAACATTTTACAGCACTTAAAATTTTACTGTATGTATGTGATCTAGTTGCGATCCATACCCAGAAAGCATTAGTGTTTTCCCTGACAGGAGCACCTCACTAGCCCAACCACCACTTTAGACATGAAGAATCAACTTCAGAGAGATTGAGCCATGGGTATGAAATGCCATTGCTAGCTTGTGCTAACAGAAATTCCACCCACATCTCTCTTCTAAAATGACAGGCTGGCTCATGATCTTCATCCCCTTTGTGGCATCTTTTAGAGAGAGTTAGAAGAGTCACAAGGCTGCTTGGAGGTAGGTTATATAAATAGGAAGCTCTGCTGGGGAGAGGGCATCGTCAGGTTGCACAGGGAGCTGCAGGAATGATGCTTTTGCAATATCATCTATGCTGGGGTGTCCTTTAGATGGTGTATCTGCCTTTGAGCTCTGCAAAGTAGCCCCTCACCCATGTTCCTATAAGGCATTAGTCACCCAGATGGACTGGGTGGAATTTTATTTTTCTTTGAGCTTTTATTTGTGCATTGTCTTGGATGCACAGATCTTTGTTTATGCCACCCAGAAAAAAATCATACAAAATTCGTATTCTACTTGTTTTTGTTTAAATATATTTTATTTATTTATATTCAGAAAAAGAGGGAGGAGAGAGAATAGAGAGGAGACATACCTATGCAGAGAGAGAGAGAGAGAGAGAGAGAGAGAGAGAGAGAGAGAGAGAGAGAGAAGTGAGTTTTTCAGGACCTGTTATAACTGCAAAGGAACTCCATATGCATGTACCTCATGTACCCCTGTGTATCTGCATTTAGGTATTGGATAATCTAACACAGGCCATCAGGCTTTGCAAGCAAGTACCTATAACTGCAAAGGCATCTGTATAGCCTTCATTTGTTACTTTTAAGGACCCTTGCTCTCCCTGTTTAATTACCAATTAATTTCCAACTTTGAATCCCTTTGGCTGTGTAGCATATTCCCTGATTCTGGGCTTTTAATGTGGACCTGTCAGGGGATCATTGTACAGACTATCATCACGCCTGGATTGATGCACCAGGATTCTTCTTCTCATACTCTCTGAAATTCTGCTTTTGAGGATGGGCAAGCTCCCTATACTGTGTGTAGGAAGGAAGTCTGCTTTGATATTTAGGAATGAAACTGCACATGTAAGGGAGCTCCCAGGGCTCCACCACTTAACACTAATGACCGTCATATGAGACATCTCCAACGGAGACTAGCTACCCACACTTGAAATCCATTCAACTTAAATTCTAAAATAGTAGCAAACATTCATTTTCTCATGATGATAGTTAGACATACTTAATCCAATAATTCAAATTGAATGTGGTCGTATAAAAGCAAGGTTCTTTTTTTAAATTATAATTTACTTTTTCCTAATCTGACTATGAGCAATTTGATGCCTGAGGCGGGTCTAGTTTCTTTGCATTTTGACTGAGCTGCGCAGCCCCTTTGCTTTATGTCACAGCAGAACTTTACAAAGCTTTGCTCTTAAACATAATGCATGTGTGTTTTTGTGCATATATGTGCATATATGATTTGTGTATGTGTGTAAACATGTGCACACCACAGTGTAGATGTGGATGTCAGAAGATGACCTCAAGGGGTTAATCCTCTTCCTCCACCTTGTTAGACACTGGGTCTCTCATTTTGCCTGTAGACATGGCAAAACTTTTGCCTCTGTCTTTCATTGCTGGACTAGATACAAGGGTGTCATTTTGTGTCTGGCTTTACATGGGTGCTATGGGCTTGAACAAGTGCCTTTAGCCACTGACTGATCTCCTCAGGCCTTTTTCATTTTCTTTTTCTTGTTGTTTTTGGGTGTGTGTATAGGGTATGTGTTCACATGTGTGTGCAGGTGTGGGAGTCCATTGTGCAGGTATGCTGAAGCCAGAGAAGGATGCCAGGTGTTTTCTTCAGTCACACTTCTGCTTTATTTTCCCGAAACACAATTTCTCACTGAACCTGCAACTTGATGTTTTCGGTAAATCTGGGTAACCAGGGAGCTACAGTAATACTCTGTCTCTGCTCACCTTGTTGCCAGGGTACCAGGCATACATGGCCATGCCTGGTTATGTAACTGGGTTCTGAGGCTTGAACTCAAGTCCTCACACTCCTGGAGCAAGACTCTTACCCAATGACCCAGCCACCTAAGCTTTACTTAGATAAGGGAATGATAAGTAGCAGCCACTGAAGGTTTCCTCTCAATTCATGACCAATCAGGAAGGTAAAAATGAAGTCATTTCAAAATAATAATGAAGAGAGAGATTATGTTTTTGTGAAACCATCTCTCTAGGAAACCCCATATAGTTCCAAAATAGTCTACAGAGATGTCCTGTCTTTTCAGCTTCTCAAATGCCATGCCCTCATACCCTCATGCCCACCGTGCCAGTCACAACTGAGTATGGAATAATAGGGAAATACAGTGCCCTTGACAATCATCTTATAGAGAACAGTGGGACCAAGCCAACAGTCCAGCAGAGTTCTGGCTCTCCCTTGAATCTAATGGACTGCACTATCTCAGGTACATCAACTCCCCAGAGGTTTATCCATCTCCGCCCTTCTAGATTGGGAGTGTAATATACAACACCTCTCCCTCCACAAAAATGATACCTTGATGGAAGACCAGACAATTTCACTGTAAAAATAGCAAAAGAAAGATTGACAGAAATGGCGGGTTCCATGGAGAGAAGGCTGAGATGGATCACTTTCTTTGTGGGGAGAGGTTTATTAGAGGAATGTTAACACGTTAACATGCCAGGAAAGAGCCTGGCAGTTCATCAAAGACAAAAAGGGGCTTCAGTTTTGAGGGCATGAAGAAAGTTTGTCACTTTTATAACTTCTCAGAGGAGGATGGAAAGCTTGACTCCACTAAGCTCAGTCTCAGTGCTGGGAACCTCAGAGGCACTAGATGGGAAGAGAGGCCACAAGGAAGGTGGACTTGATTTCCATGACAAAAAAAAAGGGTTTTTCTGCTCCAGCAGGTTGGGGCTGGGGTGAAGCAGGAAGGCAGATAAGAGAGCTAAATAAACCCTTTGCTTCCATAGGCTGCCTCTGGTCAACTATTCTGTCCTAGCAACGAGAAAGCATCTGATATTAAAAGAAAGAAAAAAAAAAAATAGACAGAAAGTAGATAGGAGCTTAAACATCTCAGGAATCCTGGGCATTTTGTTGTTAGTGTTTCTAACACTGGCAATATTTCAGCACCAAGAATGCATGTGAATTCCTCCATTTCTTGCTCATAAACAATTCCATGGAATTCTTTAGCATACCTCACCTACCACTTTCCTACGTGTAGTCAACTAGGGCCTCAAGATACATGAAGGAAAAATCCAGAAGTGAATGACTCAAAAGTTTTCCGCTGCATGTTCTTTTGTGTAGTAGTGAAGCCTTGCATCACCCTGCTTTATTTTGGCCTTTGAGCCAGGACTTTCTTTGTCTGAGGTCTATGTTTTCATTCTTTGCTTCCCTCCTCTGGATCTCTGAGCAGCCATCTCAGTTATCAGATGAAATAACTGGGGATCTTCATTTCAGTGCTTCTTAGAGGATTTGCTGCTATTCAGAATTCTAACAGTCCAAGGGAGCCACAGATGGGAGAGGGGATCTGGGTGGGTTTTCTCCTCTCTGGAAGTTTTTTTTTTTTTTTTTTTTTTTTTTCAGTCTCCCTTACCCTGCTGTTTTAATTACCTCCAATGGACCATGAGTTCAAGGTCTGTCCTAAGGACATTCTAAGTCTCTGGATAATTATCTCTCTAAAATTTCTGACCATTTATAGTAAGGTAAGTTGATGTTGGCTCTGCCCATGTATACTTAAAGAATGCACTGCTCTGTTCAGGCAGAGAGAATACAGATATAAGGGTAAGGAAATATATATGACTGCATATATCATGAGTATATATATATATATATGTGCATACAGTCCTTTAATATAATGGGGTTGCTTTGTAGATCCAACCAATATTAAAGGGGAAAGTATGTCTACACTGCACATGAATACACATTTGCTCTTGCCATTATTCCTAAACCATATTGTACGACAACTATATACATACTGAGTTCCCCTCCTCTGAAACCAGCATATAGAAAATTGAGGCTTCAAAGCTTTTGCATTCTTTTACCATGAATGTAAACCCATACTCCCGTCTGGACTCTGAAAGCAATGTCTTGTATTATGAGAATTTCTAAGCCCTTTCTCATCAACATGGGAGGAAATAGCTCCTCCCTTGGAGCTAAAACCTGAGAAATCAAAGGGCCTCCTCACTAAGAGTGGGACATCATGGCTCTAACATGACTTCTCATCTCCATTTGAAACAGCATTCCATCAACCCATGGAGTGTGGGCCTCTATGCAGGGTACTAAACTTCCCCCACCCCACTTCCCTAGAACACCTTCAAGGCACTTCCCTTCTCTTCCTATGTGACACAGAGCCCCCCCTCCCGCTTTCTCTCTTTACTCTGAGTCCCCCCCCCCCAGCACCCTGATTGGCATTAAATAAATATGGTGGGTATAGAAAGAAATTGTCTCTGGTTTTCTATATTCTGAACCTCACAGATACAATTTCAATTGTATTATGAATTATAAGTAATCTAAGTTTCCCTTAAAGTAAACATATGTATTTGTACAGGTTACATGCAAATACCATGCCATTTCATAGGAGTGATTTGAGCATCTGCTATATGTATCCATGGAGAGAACTGGAACCAGTACATCATGGGTACCAAGGCATATCCGAGTAGATATGCATGCATATGTTCATATATGCATGTCTATATTTTAGTTTTATCTTCACACTTTAAACATTTTTGGCAAAATTTGATGACTGACAATTTTATTTAAATTTAAAAAAATATGTATTTATTCAAGAGAGTGAAAGAAAGGGTGAAGAGAGAGGAAGAAAGAGGAGAGAGAGAGAGAGAGAGAGAGAGAGAGAGAGAGAGAGAGAGAGAGAGAGAGAGAGAGAGCGCCAGGGCCTCCAACCACCGCAAACAAACTCCAGACCCATCTGCCAACTTGCACATCTGCCTGCACTGGGGAATCAAACTCAGGTCCTTCTGCTTGCACGTAAGTGCCTTAAAAGCTGAATCATCTCATCATTTGTTTATTTGTAGAGAAACTTGAGAGAGAGAGACAGAGAGAGAGATAGAGAGAGATAGAATATGAGCACACTAGGGCCTCTAGCCACTGCAAACAAAGTCCAGATACATGTGCATCTGGCATATGTGGGTACTGGGGAATTGAACCCCTAGTCTTAGGCACTGGAGGCAACTGCCTTAATGGCTGAGCCATCTTTCCAGCCCTGCATTTACAATTTTAAACCAAGGAAATAAGTCATTGAATGTATGCAGCCAAAGAATAAAGGCATGAGATTTTAAAAATGTAACTAATTCAAAAGTTCAAAATAACTTGCACCTGTATTTTTCTCATACAATTTATACCAAAATAATCCTGTGGGTGTTCAAGTTATGGTGAGTTTTTTAGCACATCTATTAAAATACATTTATTGTTAAAGTTTTATCTTGATAAAATTTAGACATCTCTATAGCAACCCAGGTGTGGTGTTACATGCTTTGATCTGTAAATAAATTAAGAGTGCAATATATAATGCAGTAATTAGACAGCTTGGGATTGTTCAAACAATAGCTGAGAAAATACTTTGTTTTAAATTGAGTGATATGATTGTCTGATAAAAAAGTGATCCTTAACAATTTAGTTTGGAAAGGCGAAAATGTTTAACCTTGCATCCCTTCTGGGAGTGTGCAATCTTTTACAACACACAAATAAACAAACAACATACACCCTCACCTACAAAAAGATATTGATAAAAATATATCAGAATTGTTTCCAGAGATTCAGAGTTTTTGCACCTAAGGGAGAATTTTGCTTTCTTCTTTAAAAAAAATAATGTTCCCGATTTTCATGTTGTCCATGATGTGGGTATTTTTACAGTTTGTTTATGTGTGCATGTATATATAAAATGTGTATGTGTGTGCATGCCACGACACTCATGTGGAGGTCAGAGGACAATTTTGATGTGTCTGTTTTCCACCTTCTTTGAGGCAGGGTCTCTTGCCTTTTCAAATGAACTGCCAGACTGCAAAGAACATCAAACTGCCTGGCCTGCAAGATGCACATTCTCCTGGCTCTGCATCCTCATTGTTGAAAGTGTTTAGGTATCTCAGAAGGCTGAGCCACTGTGCATACAGCTTTCTTGGGTGCTGGGGAATTGAACCCAGGCTGATAAGCTTTGCAAGTAAGTGCTTACCTACTGAGCTATTTTCCAAGCCCCACTACAGGGGAAAAATAATAAACAATACACATGCAAGTCCTTTTGAAGGAAAAGAAGTTTCACCCCTTTTAGTCAGTGATTAAGGCAGAGCAAAGTGACAGAGTGTTAATCCTACTGTGAAGGACATTGCTATTTCTAGAGTCTTCGTACACACTGCGTATTTGATTGAACATATTGGTTGCAATCATGGTGGCAGACTGCCTGGCTGCTTTGATAGCTTTCACATTAAGTTCACTCCCACCCAATATCTCCAAGGCTCAAATTTTTAGGCTTCCTCCATGAATCTAGGCAAAGGAACTAGCCTGAGAATTCCTAACATGAAAACCAGTCCAGTTGCTTCAGATATTGAGTAGGTGTGAGAGTGCCTAATGCAAGTCACTGTGTCTGAGATTTCACTGTGACTACCATCCTTCTGTCCCCTTCAGCTGGGGGGAGTCAATGCTCTAACACAAATCACATTGCTACAAAAAAAAATGACAATAGGACATTTGGCTATTTGTGAGAAATGAGTATTCAGGGAAGTACTATCTTATTATTAAATTCCTCTGCATAATATTGGTTTTGTCAAATCATTCAGAGCATCAGCCACATAGAATTACTATGTCAGCTGCTTTGGTTCAGTGACTAAATACACTTAAGAGAAAAGCATTTCTAAATGTTCACTTGTATGCATATCTGTGTATGGTATGAGTACATGTGCATGCGTGTTCACATATGCATGTGTGCACACATGCATACGTGTATGTGGGGCGGGGTTGGGAAACTCCTGTGTCTGCCTCCCATTTTGCCGTTGGCATGGTAGGATGACAGAAACCTGCCTGGCATCTGCACTGGGGTTCTTATGCTGGCTCAGCAAACTTTACTTTTTCCCATTGGGCCATCTCCCCCAACTCACCCCATTGTTCCTTTTCCCTGTGTCTCACAGATTGCTATTAGACAATGCATATGGTAGCAGGCTTAATTTAGATTTGGTGATAAGACGTTGTTTTTGTGATTCTCATTTTAAGTCATTTAGTTTGAATATGCACATAGCCATCATTTTCTTTCAAATTAGCTTTAGCTTATCTTTGTGATAAAAGTCATTCCTGTGATTGTGAAAGCAAACATGGTGAGGCACTTATACGAAAATGTCATAATAAAATCCAGTATTTCTTTTTAATGATAAAAGTAAAAACGAATGTTTTCAGAGTCTAGGAAGTAATAAGCAATAATGGTAAACTGTGTCATGATCATGGAGACCCATAAATTCTGATTTCTGAACTGGCTCTACATTTGGCCTGGTCTGGCACTGATAACCATACCAGCTCAGGGCAGATAAACTTCATTCTGGTAGACTGTACTTCCCAGATGATCATGTTACATGTCTTGTGCATGAAATATACCAAAAACATCCTTTGGCCATATAGACACAATAAGTATGTTTTAAAATAAACCAACATAATTCCTCTATTAATGAATTCAGTATTAACTCATCTCAAGCAAGCATGATTAATCTTTAACATTTGATATGAAAATTAAGTTTAAATTAAATTTCAAAACCAATGACACCACAGAATTATAGTCATTTAAGATTTGAACTGCAGCATGCAATCACCCTTTTAATTAAAATCAGATGCAGAGTAGCTAACAAACTTCTGCCTCTTGAAGCTTAAGATGCAGTACTATGCCTCCTAATTTGCAACGTCAAACACAATCTCTTAAGGCATATATAGATGACTGCTTTTGATCCCAGATTCTGAAAGTTGCTGTGTGTTCAATTTCCTTTTATTAACTCCTGGCTATCTAACCTGAGTGACTTGATCTCTTTGGAACTTAATTTGTTTTATGTACTTTCTAGGGATGAACAAAAGTTCAAATGTCATGGAGTTGTTGCAAAGTGTGCCAGAACTACTGAAGAAGGCTTAGGATCTACTCAGTGTTTGTGCCTCAGACAGTATTAATTATAAATGGTATTGTGACGCTTTGACTGTAAATATCCCCAAAGCCTCAAGAATCTCTGATTAAGACTCTGCTTTCCAGTAAGTCTTCAGCAGGGAGAGCCCTGTTGGACGAGGTGTGCCACTGTGAGTTCATCTTGCATTTAGACCTAAGGCTTGTTCTGAGCCAGTTTGAGTGCTGGCATTTCATTGTTGACTCTCTGCTACGGACACATGATGAAGGGAGAAAAAACAATCTTGCTGCTTTGCTGACTGATCCCATTAACATGTGTATATGCAGACATTTTCTGCTTTAATTTACTTTTGTCTATAAGCTGTAACTCTGCTATAGGTTAAGTGGACACCACCTCAGAAATTTTCTCTCCCCAGTTTTAGTCAAAACTTTAAATAAATCCATTAAATGCATATGTAAATCTAATGTTGACATTTAAAATTTTTAAAATATATTTTGATTTATTTATTTGCAAGTTAAGAGAGATAGAAGAGACAGGAGAGAGAGAGAGAGAGAGAGAGAGAGAGAGAGAGAGAGAGAGAGAGAGAGAGAGAGAGAGAGAGAGAGAGAGAGAGAGAGAGAGAGAGAGAGAGAATGTGCATGACAGGACATCCATCCAATGCAAAAAGACTCCAGATTCATGAGCCACTTTGTACATTTGGCTTTATGGTAGAACTGGGGAATTGAACTCTGGTCCTTAGGCTTTGCAGGCAAGTGCTTTAATCTCTGAGCCATTTATATAGCTCAAATTTTGAATTTTTAAAAACATTTTACTTATTCATTTTCAAACAGAGAGAGGAGGAGAGAGAGAGAGAGAGAGAGAGAGAGAGAGAGAGAGAGAGAGAGAGAGAGAGAGAGAGAGAGAGAGAACCAGGGCCCCTACCTTGTAGGTCTGGCTTATGTGGATACTGGGGAATTGAACCCAGGGCCTTAGACACTACAGGCAAGTGCCTTAACCACTGAGCAATCTCTCCAGCCTCCCCTACAGAATCTTTGCCAAACATCTGGT
>PVHP010044861.1:0-13929 GCA_004024765.1 Zapus hudsonius | reverse complement strand
GGTGCCTGAGACAGTACAGATGTTTCCAGACCCCATAAAATGTCACCCCAGCTCAGCCAGAAACAAGGGAATGAATATTCATTCCGGGACTGGAGAAATAGCTCAGTGGTTAAGGAACTTGCCTGCAAAGCCTAATGACCCGAGTTTGATTCCCCAGTATCCACATAAAGCCAGATGCACAAAGTGGTGCATACATCTGGAGTTCATTTGCAGTGGTTAAAGGCCCCTGCACACTCATACTCTCTGTCTTTCTGTGCCCCCCTCTCTGCTTATAAATAAATAAAATATATATATTTGTTTGGGGGGGTTCAAGGTAGGGTCTTACTCTAGTCCAGGCTGACCTGGAATTCACTGTGTAGTCTCAAGGTGGCCTTGAACTCACGGCGATCCTCCTACCTCTGCCTCCCAAGTGCTGGGATTAAAGGTGTGTGCCACCACGCCCAGCGAGCAATAAATAAAATATTTTTTTAAAAATATCATTTGGGGCTCAGCAGGGGCTCAGATCCTGGAGCCATAACAGACAAGACACAGGCATGTGGAGAAACCTGAGTGTCAGGACATGTAGGCAGGGCCAAGAATCATCCTGAGAGCGCAGATCAATGTTACAAAAACTTTTGGAAGCCATGGGAAGCTGACGGCAGGTACATATTCCAGGGCTCCCCACACCCGCTGCTTCAGGGAGGAGTTGACCTCAAAGAAAAGTTTTAGCACACTCCCACAGGACTCTGTCCCATAAGTAGGTGACTGGGGAAGTTTTTGGAAGCAGCAGGGATCAGCCAGGATTCTGAAGACATGCAGAAGAGCCATGGTCCAGGGGGAGACAGAGGCCTAGGGGTCCATGTATGTTGCCTAGCAGCAGTGCTGATGGATAAGGCCAACCTTGGCCTTGAAGAAGGGCAGGTGACGTACAAAGGCACCATGTAGCATTAGCATTTGCAGAGATGTAAGCACCCATGCTGTTGAGAGGCCAGGGGGAGGGCAGGTGGGTGCAGAGACCTTAGCTTGGGGGGGGGTGTCCTAAGGCTGAAGCTGGAGCTGGGGTTTAGGAAGATGAAAAAGAGTGTATAGGGGGTGGTTAGAAAAAGTGGGGGTTTAGGCTGGAGAGATCTGTGGGACACCCATGGGAGAAGACAGCAAGAAGTCCTCCATGGACCAGGAGAGAGGCTGGGGCCTAGTTATAGACCTAGCCACAGTAACTTTATTTGTGAGCCAGCTGGAGGGCTGGCCAGGCAGTCCTGAGGCTTAATGAGATTTAAGGTCTTGGGATTTTACATCACTCTCATCACGATGGCTCCTGACGGTTCTGCTTCTGTGAGTCACAACTCCACACCACCATGCCAGTTCACCCATCCACCTACAGGCTCCTTCCTGCCAGAGCTGGGTCCTGGCTCATAGGCCAGGGAGGACAGAGGCAGAGCCATCCTCTGAGCTTCTGAGGGTCCCAGGCATGGTACTCATCTGCTGGGGTTTCCTGCCCACACAAGAGCCTCAGCTCTGACAGTGAGAGGAGCCATAAACTAGGTCCACATCAATTACATCTTGACCAAGAAGATAATCTGGGGATGAGGGGGCAAGGCAATCATTCCCCCCGGATCCCCACAGGCTGGAAAACTCAGCCTTAGCCAATGCATCCCCAAGATGGATGTTGCTTGAGACGACAGGGCCAAGAAGAGAATGGGCTGTAACCGAGACCTGAGGCTTCGAGGGGACCTGGAGAAGATAGTCATGGCTCCTGGATCCTGAGTGACCGGTCCTGTCCTGAGCTCTCCTCTCGGGACATCCTGATGCCTTCCAGTTCAGGAGCTGGCCTGGCCCGGCCAACACAGAATGGCCTCAGGGGGTACTGGACCCATCCAAACCATGCTTCCACATGAGCTCAGGGCTGTGTGCTTGGAGCGGCCGGCCACCAGGAAGAGCAGCCCAAGCCTCAACAACCATTGGTGGATATCCTTGCCTTCCCTGAGGAACTGTCACCCAAGTCCAACCAAGTCCACAGTCAGAAGTGAGCTCCAAACAGTGTGGTCACCTTCTGGAGGATGGTCTTGTGGTCCACGTATAGTGGGATACGCCTGTCCACCACCTGCCACCGGACAGATGTCCCTGGGTCACAGGCTTTCAGGTGCTACAAAGACAGACAGACAGACATTATTCCCTCCTGGGCAGCTGTTATCCCCAACATCAGAACCCTGGGCCCATGGCCCTGTCTCCAGCCCATAATTGGCTCACTGAAAGAAACAGGTGCCTGAACTAGCCCTGATGAGCCATGAGAACCTTCATGAAGGGCAAGGAGCTACCTTATTAAGAGTCCCTTACACTGCCAGGAAAGCCCAGACTTCACAGAGTGGCACTTTTCCTCCCCAGTTCTGGATCAGAAATATGAAGGGTTGCTTTGAGTAAAGGGATCAGGTGTCCCATAAGAGGGCCACAGGGAAGGCCATGCTGATTTCACCCTGAATCAAGCTCAAGCTCCATTAAAGAACCAGGGTGATGGAGCCACACAGCCCCTCAGGGACCTGCACAGCCTCTGCTGTGATGCTACCTTTCCCTGGCACCCCTTGTCCCTCCCAGACAAGACTGTCCCAGCAGCCTGCACTTGGGCAGCTCTGGTAAGAACCCAGGCAGACCACTCTCGAGAGTCGTTTCCAGAGCTCCCCACCCCGCTCCCTGCTCTGAAGCCTCATACACTATTTAGCCTCTTCAGCTCCACGTCGTTCTGGTCGTGGAAGTGGATGCTGACGGCCACCGTCTCAATCCAGGCATTGTCCGTGTTCCTCGGGTCATCCATGTACCCTTTGTACACCTGGGGGTGGGGTCGGGGGTGCAGAACAGGGTGAGCTGGTCCAGCAATGGGTCCCTGATTCTCTCAGTTCACCACAAGGGCACAGGTACTCAGAGAGGGGTCTTCTGGGCTAGCCTATACAGTTCCCAGTCTGCCTCTTTCCTGCCCGACCAGTCTGGCTTGGGGCTGCACACATGGGCCTTTTCCCTGAGGAGCCTGTCTCGGAGGCTCACAGTCTCCAACCACACTCCTGGCCTCTGTCATGGAGTCCCTTGGACACAGAATCATTGTGCTCAAAGGCCACCTGCACAGGCCCGTACTCATAACAGTGACCCCAGGAACACAGGCAGAGGCTGCCCATGGCTGGGTGCTGGGCTGACAGGGTGGGGGGGTTCCTCTTGGGGTGGTGTAATGATGATAATGGGGGTGGTCACACAACACTGTGTGAGTGTGCTGACTGCCCCAGAATCGCTCACTTCACAGTGATTCCATTCAGGTTATGTGAATGTTGCTTTACTAAGGAAACACATTCCTTTGTGGATTGTCAAGAAAGAGAAGACAGGGTCACCCAGGCTGGTTTCCTCCTAAAACGAGAACGGCTGGGTTGCCCCTGGAAGGCAGTTCCAATCAGCGATGGGACATACATATCTGCACGTTAGTCTGACAGAATGAGGTGAATTTGTCAATCTGGACCTAAAAATAGCATTGCAGAGGCTGAAAATAGCAAGTCACAGACTGCGCCGTGGCTGGCATCTCTCAGGAGCACACATGCTCGGTGAATAGAGAATGAAGGCCCTGACTGCCTAAGGGAGCATCACGGATGGATCTGGGCTGGGCAGGTCCCCTGGGTGCCCTGTGTTTGTCCAGCAGTCCTCACCAACCACAGAAGCCCATAGGCTGACAGTGGGGACAGGGCAGGAGGGACAGGCCTACCTCTGTTCCCTGCATCAGCAAGGTCTCAAAGGTCACCCAGAACTCCTGTCGGACAACCCTCTTCAGCTTCCGTGGCAGCATCTCCCCCGGCTCCCGAGAGCCCTGAGCAGAGTGAGCAAAGACCAGTCAACAAGGCATACAAGCCAGATCCCAGACCACCCGGGGCCCATCCCCACTGGCCACTTGCCCAATGTGGGCAGCCAGCCAGCCCCCTGGGAGTCCGAGGCGGCAGTGTCTGCCAGAGTGCTTTCTGGAGTGACACTGCCCAGAGCCCATGTCAGCATCCTGGCATTAAGTGGGGTAGGGGAGTGGGTGGGTGGGGCTGAGGTCCAACCTCGAAGGAGCAGCGACAGCCACTGAGACCCTCTACTCTGGCCCAGAGCTCAGGGTCTCACAAAGGGAACTGAACCCTGGCACCCAAGAGAGGTGGGAGCCAGCCACATTCTCATTGTTTGTTGCTAGCTTTTCCCACCCAACATACTTGGCTCCTGCTCTCAGCACCCAGAAAGCAAGGATACCACCCTGGTTCTGGCCCTGAACTCTACCCTCAGGCATGAAGACCCTGGGTGGCACTCCTCCTGCTGGTACCACTGGCAGACTTATGCCCCCACAGAGGCAGCTGCTGGGCCATGGAGAATGAGCTAAGGTCAGAGGACACAAGAGCTCCCTGCTGAGTTGAGAAGAATCAGACTCAGAGAAAGTGACTGAGGAAAGGTCTTTGCCAGGTGGGCTGCATTACAGACATGGCCGGCTGGACTGGCCTCGGTCCTCTCTGCAGGACCAGGCTCTCTAACCCCTGCAGCGTGGGGGCTAATCTGAGAGGACATGAATAGTTCACAGCCACTTGGGCTGGAAAGCCCAGACCTTCTGCACCCCAAGGCCTCAGGACCTCCCAGGCCTTCTACCCTGTAGTCAGCCACTGCCCCTGAGCCTGGGGGCCTTGCCCACCCCTGCACAATGCCACTCTGCCTGCAGGGCTCAGCTCAAAGTCTGGAGTGGGAGAAACAATCCATGTCTGAGCCACCATGAGGAGCCATCTTGGCATGAAGCACTGCCAGGGTTTCTGATCAGCCATCAAGGGAAGCCCCCCAATCCCTCCCACGGACAGCAGAGGCTTAATTGGCACCCACACACCAGACAGACTGAGCCTGTGAGGAAGCAGGAAGGACTTTCCAAGCAGCATAACACCTGCATTAATTCGCTCAGGACAGGCAGAATGAGGCTGTCCCTGTCCATGACTGCAGGTGGCCGGTGTGCAGCCCAGAGTGCTCTCCCTTGGGTAGAATGGACAGCCCAGCAGACAGATAAGTTCCCCACTGCTCAGCCGGGCTTACCCCTGGCAGGGCCCAGTGCTCTGAGCAAGGGAGCTTCACCACCAGCACCTCCAGCATCTTCTTGACACTCTTCCTGCAGATGGCACCGTCCTGGTTCCTCCTCCACCTGCGAGGGGACCTGTTCACACCTGCTGGCCAGAGACCACCCTAACCTACCAGTGAAGCCCAACCTGGGGTCAGCAGGGCTGACCAGCCCACTGCCAGCCCACTTAGGGACAGTCCTATCCCAGCCTTTGACCCAGCTGCCCAGGGCCATGGCTCTCTGGCAATGCCAGGTGAGCCCAGAACATCACTGAACCTGATGCGGTCGGGGCTGGGACCTCTAGGGAGTCCTTAAGGAGACAGCACCTGGCCCAGGGGTTGTGAGAAGAGCATGAACAGGAGACCCAGTGTGGGGGGGGGGCAGGGATGACTGGGTGGTGTGTGGGCATGTGGAAGCAAGTGTATCTCCTGATAGATAAATGCCCACAATTCTAAGAGTAGCTGACGGTGGGGTCCTATGTGCCTTCATCCTCTAACGCTTTTTGTTATTTTTTTATTTTTGTAGGGTTTTTTTTTGCATGTATATATTGTCTACAAGTGAGTGTGTTTGCCTGTTCAATAATCTCATTCATTTATTTATTTGTGAGCACAGAAAGAGAGAGTGAGCACAGGCATGCCAGGACCTCTTACCACTACAAATGAACTCTAGATGCATGGCTTTATATGGGAACTAGGGAAATAAAATCTGGGAAGGCAGGCTTTGCAAGAAAGTACCTTTAACCACTGAGCCCTCTCTCCAGCTCACCTTATTCTTTTAGTTTGGGTCTCTCACTGATTCAGCTGGACTGGCTGCCAGTGAGCTCCAGTGCTGAGACTCAGGTGAACACAACCATGCCAGACATTCTATGTGGCCTGAGGATCCGAACTCAGGTCCTCATGCTCGTGCGTCAAGTGCTTTACCCACTGAGCCATCTTTATCCATCTCCCTAGCCCTATAATTTTTTGGTAGGGGCCCAACCAGTTTCTGCTAGTCCCCTCCCCCAGTGGTGCTCTCGAAGGGGAGACCCCAGGAAATGTGAGCAGCCTCCATGGCAAGAAGGGTGGCCTGGATTTCCCCAGGGAGGACGGGTGTGCAGATATTCCTACCCTCTTGCAGAGTGTTCCGTGTTTATCTTCCGATCCCTTCTGCCTCACTCCCCACACAGCACCAAGTACCAAGGTGTCCTCTCAGCCCTCAGAGCTCAGGGAGAAGAGGGGCCTTGGGCACTGGGGTACAGATGGGGCTCACCGGGTGACCACAGGCTGCAGGGTGTGGTTGGGTCCAAACCAGCTGAGGCTCCCACGTCCACGCAGCCCCGTGCGACCCATGGGGTTCCTGTGGTGGAGAAGGGTTGACTCAGCCACTGCCCCTCTGGTCATGGACTCTGTGTCATCCACCTCTTCCCTGCCACTACCTTCCACAGCCTCTGCCTACAGGCACAGTGACCACCCCCTGTTCCAGAACATTATCCACAAGGCCTGCCATTGCTTTCAAGCCCCTCTGTCCCCCTGCTCCACTGTGCTCTCTGCTGCCCACATCTCAGCCAGGAACACAGTAGGTGTTCACAGGTCACCTAATGTCTTCATTCTGGGTCTCCTCACCTGTACCCGGAGTACCTGTACCTGGCCCACCTTAGCTGCTAGGCAAGGTCACTTTCCTTTCTCTGTCACCCATGCAGCAGCAGAATGTTCCTCTCAAGCATGGCACCATGATCCCCACTTTATCCCAAGAATCCAGGGACCAAAGAACAAGCACACCCAGGGTGTTGTTGGAACCGGTCCATAGTCTACCAGGAACCCTCTTATGAAAGGAAGCAAAGGATAGCTCTGAGCAGGGACCCGAAGGAAATGCTACAATCTAGAGTGTCTTTTTTTCTTGTTTTTACTAAAACAAAATGCCATTTTGCGCAGAGAGGAACCTGTCCCCAGAAACGAGCCTCAGAGACCAGCTGACCGAGGTCCAATTGGGGATGGGGGCACTCACAAGGGAAGACCATGCTGGACCATGTAGGGTCCATGGAAGCTGTGGCGGTCTGTCAGGCCATCCATGGTATTGTAACTGATCTTGGATAGAGGTTCTGAGGTGCTGGGAACAAACGAAGGGAAGGAACGTGTCACTGTGACAGGAAGGTAGAGGTAGACAGAGAAGCAGGGCACTGGCTTAGCCTCTTCCTGTGCCTCAGCCACAGTGACCTCTGGCCTCGCCTCGGAGGGGGCCCTCTGGCCACAGGCCATGTTCCAAGATAGAAGGAGCTACCCAGGGTCTTCTAGGGCCCAACGAGGTAGAACCTGCTCAAGCCTGCCCCTAGGTGGGTTCCAGGGTCCTTCTGTAGGGGAGGGGCCACTCACTCTCCCAGGGGGTCCGTGAAGGCCAGATCCTTCCTCTCGGCTGTGTGGAAGGGGGGATCGTAGATCAGAAATTCTGCCTGCAGCAAAGCAAGTGGGCTCCCTCAGGGTTTCATGCCTGGGCAAGCTGGGCCCGGGTGCCAGGCACAAGTCCCAGGGCTGCTGCCCATCTGGGATTGAGTCACCCAGTGTATGTTGGGGGCTCCCTGCTGGGGCAGAACTGAGGAAGGGGTTCCAGATGGACATCCCACACTGGGACCAGATCAGACACTGCCACCACGATGGCAGCCTAAGGGAGGGCCTTGACAAGATGGAGGCTAAACGGAACCCCAGATGTAAGGAATTCATGCCACAGAGAAGTGGGGGGAGGGAGCAGCAGCCAGAAATGTTCCAGAAGAACCAGGAGAAAACCTGCAGGAGGGGACAGAGGTGGCTCTCCAATGCCTCTCTCTCTCTCTCTCTCTCTCTCTCTCTCTCTCTCTCTCTCTCTCTCTCTCTCTCTCTCTCTCATGCCTGGCACCCAGAAGGGCAATGGTGGCTGCTCACTGGGCACCATAGAGTCTAGGGAAAAGGGGGACAAAGGAATGACTGAGCCGCCACATCTGGAACAGGTGAGGAACACAGAAGAAGCCCTGGGCTGTAAGCTCAGTGGGCATCCAGGGCACCCACCAGGCCCCTCCACGTCTTAGCTGTGTGTTTCATGTGACTTGACCTCCACATATCTCAGCTTTCTCGCTGTCAAACACTCAGATGCCCAGTGAGGCTGCAGCAGAGGGAGCCACAGTGGACACAGGAGGGGCTGGGGGCAGGACCTCTCCCTCCCTAGAGCCTCAAACCTCTTGGTCTGGGGCTCACAAAGCAGGGTGTCACTCACCTCCCAGGGCACCTTCTCGTTGGGTACTGGGAAGCGTGTGACGAGGGTGTTGGGGTAGAGGAGGTGCCTGGCGTTCACATGGTAGCCATCACCCAGCTCCTCTGTTTTCCTCTTGACGCCCAGGTCAGCATCTGGTTCATCGCAGGCCTTTTGGGGTCCTGGGAACAGGTATGGGGGTGTGATACAAAGCAGAGCCAGGCCTCCGGTGTACCTGCAGGAAAGAGGCTTCCCAATTCCTCCACCTCCAGGCTCAAACAACCACCAGGTTGAATGCCAGCCCAGAGTCCGCAGGGCCTTCCGCCTCAGTTTTGGGAAGACAGAGCCAAGGTCAGGCAGCACCCCCTAGTGGACACCTGATCCACAACTGCACTCGGAGATTACAGTGGTTAGCCAATCTCCAGGCTGTTACCAACCCCTGTCCAATTAATAGGGGCAAGTTTCCTGGATGCCAACTAGACCTGAGGAGGACCACTGGTGCCTAGTTCCTAACCGGCTGCAAATATAAGGACTTGGGCTTTGTCTTCTGTCTATTAGTTGAAGAGATGGTGTCAACCATCTGGAACTACCCCTTACCCCCATTTTGCAGCAAGCCATGTAGGAGGGGGTCAGGACAGCAGGCAAGACTGCCCCCAGGAGTCCAGGAGGACAGGCTAGCCTGGGTACCTGCTTGGATGACACCCATTCAGATCTCCGGCAGAGGGGAAGGGTGGTCTCACATCTGAAGTCCTCCTTCAACAAGACCCTGGCGGCTGCTCTCCTCCAGACTCAAATCCACAAAGACAACTGAAGACCATCTGCTAGCAGGCCACCCACTCACCCAGAGTGGGCATGCTGGCCTCCAAGCCGAAGCCACTGTCCTTCAGGGCAGTCACGATCCATTGCAAAGCTCTGGTTGTTTGGGCCACCTTGAGGGCATATCCAAATAAAAAGATCAGGTCGGCACTTGGGGTCCACATAGTATGCACTTGGCAGCTTAAGGGACTGTCTCACTCTCCAAATTCAGCAGTGTCAGAGAACAGCATGGGGCTGGTAGGACCTCTGGCTTCAGCCAGGGTTAGAACACAGTCTTGAGACAACAGTGGCTCAGGCATGGCCTCCAAGGGAAAGAAGAGCCATTTGCTTCCGGGGAGTAGCCAGTAGTGCGTCCCACAACATGGGTGCCTCCCATGCAAAGGCTTGGGTGCCTGTTGAAGGCTTGGGGGCAATTTTCTAGAGAATAAAGAAGTCTGAGGTGGTCCACCGCCAACTTGCAAACTCTCTAGCCTCCTTCTCTGCATCGTTTTCCCGAGTGTTTAGTCTCAATCCACCCCACCAAAGAGCCATCCCCTAAACCCGACCTCCAACCCACCTGCTCCTCCAGTGAGGCCAGCCTTTGCTCCATGGAACCTGACCTTTTCACACGGTCCATGTCCAGCAGATCCACCATGGTGTCTACCCTGAAAGAAAACACAGGAATGGGCTTTGGGGACCTTGGCACAGGGAACAAGATGCCCACTCCCAGAAGGCCTCAGCAGACCCAGAAGCCCAAGTGTGGCATCCGTGTGTGTGTGTGTGTCTGTGCCCATGTGCACGCATGAACACACACACACACACACACACACACACACACACACACACACCCCACAGCCCACTTATCCAGATTTTCCCACATGCTGCTGGGCCACATGCTTTGAAACCAGTTACAATGACAAAGCTGAGGACATCTGGGTTGGCTGGGGGGGGGGGACGACACTGCTGCTGTTTGGGGAATGTTTGGTTGACTAAGCCAGAGGCTTTCTTCTCACCCAGCCTGCTGTGTTTATAGTTAAAGCAATGCCTGTCAGAGCTCCATCTGGTTTTGCCCAAGGGTTCCTTTATTGGCTTCCACTTCCAAGTAATATCCTTTTGTAATAAAGTGAGTGCCCATTTTAATAACTGGTCAATGTTTCTGGGGAATGTGGCCCACTTTACGCAGCCATCCAGGGGAAGGGAAGCTGATGATCACACATGGATTTACCTTCCCAAACACTGGATTGCTTTATCTCACAAGTCATTTTAGTGCCTCTGCCTTATTTCCCCAGACAGCCTTGCAAGCCTTGTGAGGGGAACAGTTAGAGCATGCTTAGACCCCCATGTTTCACTCACTATGACATGTGGGAGTTGTCTAGGCTGGCAGAAAGAACTTGTCAGAGACCCCAAACCTCTAGCCCTGTCCTATGGGTGAGGAGCTCGGTCAGCTCAGATGCCCACAATGCTGTGACCTCCTGAAACACCATATGTAAACGCCCTCGCCCAGGAGGCCTCAGATCCTCACTGGAACCCCAGGTGATTAGGCCAGGATCCTCATAAGGTCTCAGGGTCAGTCCCCTCATCATCTGCCCTACTGAACTGTGTCTCAAAGAATAGTATCACCCCTGGAATGCATCCTTTTTTGTTAGACTCCCAGACCATAGCGCAGAGCTTCTGAAATGAGACATCTTCCTAAGCACATTCCATTCAAGCTAGAATGCCTTATGTAGGAACCATCTTGGGAAATTTTATATTCTAATGAGATTTTTCAATCTCAGAAAATAAATGAAGGAGTCTGACTTCCTTGAGCCCCTGACTGAGACTTTGGCAAGAGAGCTATTCTGAGCCTCCTAGCTCTTTGAGAAATGTGTGCTGAGGGGGCTAACTGGGCATGTGGCTGATTTCTTCAGGGACAGCCTTATTCCTGGAAGGCAGGACATTGTACACTGGCTAGGGCAGACATGAAAATGTAGATGAGGATCCTGGACTCCCTTTCTCCCTTTCCTGGGTCCACTTCCTCAATGGTAAAGATTGAGTAAGCAACACTTCCCTTTGTAGAAGGGCTGGGAAGAGGATACAGGGGACATGTTCAACCCACTGAGAGCTCTTAATACTGTCATTATCAGAAATGACTGTACCATCACTAGCTGTATTGGCCCAGCCTTGGGATCATCCTGGTGACAGAGCATTCTGACATGAAACACCCATTTCAGAAACAACTGAGCATCCCAGACCAGCACCTGGGCACTGGGCACAATCATCATTCAAAATCAAATGACACAAGGCGATTAACAGAGACTTATTGGCCAGATCAGGTGAGAATGGGTGCTCAGGTGCTGTGTGAACTCAACTATAAATAGATGGTCAGAGTGCAATGTCGGATAAGCAAGTGAGAAGTGACCACACACCCGGCCACTCGCAGGCCTGCCTACAGCTCCAGAACTGCACAGAGTTCGCTGAGTACCTGCCAGGCTTCAGGCTTTCTCTGGGTGCCATGGCACTATGGGTCCCTGTGGGATTCTGTCCCCACCCTTGTGAGATTCACATCTCCATAGCTGGACATTAGCCCAACTTACTAAACAACTACTCAACACATCTGCCAACGAACAAATACACCAATAAACCCAAACAAACTCATCAATCAACCCACCAAAAAAAGTAATAATAGTCTTACCAACAAGCCCACCAACAATTCTACATACCAAACAACCAATAAATCTACCAACTAACTCACCCAAAAACGTACCTAACAACAAACCCACGAACACCAAACAAACAAACAAAAAAAAAAACAACCAACCAGCAAACATAGCAATTCTACCAACCAACTCACCAACCTAATCATCTACCAACCCACTTATTAACAGACACCCTCAAAAACCCACTAACAAACCCATCAACCTGCTCACCAACCAACGTGAACCAACAAACCCAAGACCAACCAGCCTTCTGAATTTTCTAAAGGTATGTTATGGGGACATGACAGTGGAGACAGAGAAGAACCTCGGTGAAGTAAGTACCTGAGTGAAAGAAAGCCTCTAGAAGACTGTCCCAAGCATGCCAAGGGCTTGACCTGGCATCACTACCAAGCATCGGTAGCCAGCTCAACCAGCTTGGGAGGCAGGTGGGCTTTGACCATCATCAGCAAGTTCAAGGTGTCCTCCATTGCCATCACCATCATCCTTAACATCCTCATCCTCACCATCAGCACCATCATCCTCCTCACCATCGCCACCATCCTCACATCACCACCCCCACCATGACCTGCCTTAACTAGGTGGCACTGTGTCCCCTCTCCCCTTCCCTCACTGGATGAGGCGCCCAGAACCAAAAGGAGCAGGGTCCACAAAGAAGCAATGTGGGAGAGGGAGGGGGGGGGTCACAAAACTGATGTGGCCAGGGCACCAGGGCTGGGCTCTGAGGTCCACAGAACCTGCAGCAAGATTGTACACCTCAAGCTTACAGGGCAGCATCCTCTTGACTCTGAGCTGCACAGGGACACACCCTCCAGCCTCCTCTCAATTGGCCTTCTGCAGAGACTTGTCTTCCACCGGCCCCAGCCCTAGCTCTCCTTCTAGTCTCTGGTCCAACCTATGTACCTTCCTGGGACCCCAGAGAGCCATGGCTTAGCTACTAGACACAGGCCTGCAGAATACACTGATAATGATGGCAACAATGGAGGGACAGTCACAGCCCCTCTACCTCCCCTGCTGGGTGAGCCAGGCACAAGGGCTCTGTTTGCTAGTCTGGGCACAGTGACAGGGGATGAGCCTAGGCCTCCCCCACGGGAGCTGCAGCCTCCATACTTCTCACTGATGTCTTGAATCTTCTGTTCGGGCCGCTGGTCGTGCTGGTACTGCTGGTTCTGCAGGTAGTTCTCCTTCAGGTAGAGCTCCCAGGACAAGAGGGCGGCCTCCTCGTTCTTCTCCAGCTTGTTCTCTGTCAGGGGGACAAGGAGAGTGGGGACTTGACTCCTCCTGAGACCCTAACCTACCCTGGACCCCACAGGAGGGGTCCATTGTCCCAAGCTCAAGTCTAGAGGGTACCAGCTCACACCAGTGGGAACCCAGCAGGCTGAGAGGTCAGCACACATGCTGATCGTCCAGGGATCTAGAAGGAGCTGCACACCCACATCTGCATCCCTGTCTATGCCACAGCTGGCGGGATTGCATGGGGGGGGGGGGCTCACTGAGCTGCTGGTGCCGCTTGGCCGGGATCTTCAGAACCAGCCTCTTGATAAGGAGCTGCAGGTGACTGAGGAGGATGAAGGGGGGCGGTGCGGGGGGCCGGCCATGGTACTCCTCGATCAGGTCATGACGCTGGAACTTCCAGATCTGGTCCGTGTGCTCCTGGACCTCCTGGAATGTATAGCTGGCAGGAGGCAGGGGCATGCGCATCAGGATGCTTGCGGGACACAAGCATACTTTGGCCATGTGTGCTGTGGCCTCTCCAAGGACAGCACAACCAGCCATGCTGGAGGCAACCCCAGACCCCACGACACAGCCCAGCAAGCCTGAAATCCCAGCTTCCTGGAGCAGATGAAAAAGAGGAATTGCATGAATTTGAGATTACTAAACCTTGCTAATCTGAATAAAGGAGAAATGCACTGTCTGGCACTGAATTCTGAGGAACTTTTCTGGTGATTCCAACAGGCAAAGGATGGTGTCTGGGAAGCGTCTCATGGATGAGACTCAGCAGAGCCAAGTCTGAGACAAGGGAGGGGCAAGTGTCACTTCACCAGGTGACTTTTCCTGCCCCAGAAACAAGGTTCTGCCCACCTGCCCTGACCTCCAGACGTAGCACATGTAATGCTTAGACCATGCTAAGATGTAAAAGGTGGCCCCTGAACTAATGAGACAGGGAGATCACCACAA
>PVHP010044860.1:0-13917 GCA_004024765.1 Zapus hudsonius | reverse complement strand
CAAGGCCTGATCCAGACGACCCATGGAGGAGGTTATCCAGTGGAGGGGGGAGGGGAGGGCAGCGGGGAATTGGGGATAACAACTCATTGTTTGCCCACTAAATGTTGTAACTCATTATGGACAATAAATTAATAAAAAAAAATAGTTGTGGTTACCTTCACATTAGTAGTACAAAACACCTGACCTAACTGTGCCTGGTTTGGAGATTCATCCCAGTGGTGTGTGGCTGACTAAGACAGAAATTGGTACCAGGAGGGGTGTGATATTAGTTGTTATAAATCTGACTGTATAGACTTTGGTGTCCTGGAACTTGTGTGCTGGAAGAATGGACATGAATTTGGTACTTACAAGTGAAGATGCCTTTCGGAATGATAAACCAAGTTTTATGGACTATTCTGGTGAGAATTTTAAAAGGCTAAGTATAGGGAGCATTGCATTTGGAAGGTTGGCTTGTGAACTTTCTAAGGGGAAGGAGAGACTACAAAGAAAAATCTTTGTTAAAATGACATAATTAAAATAAGGGATAGATGCATTCTGCTGCCTGTGCCAGAGAGTTTGACCAAAGTTAAATTTAAAAAAATGAACTAATGTGCTTGGCTAACAATATAAAACTAAAAATTTAGGTTTTAGGTTAAAAAAGAAAATCTCAAAACAAGTTTAACTTACTGGTACAGACACTGACTTAAGATCACCGAAGCTGCAAAATTAACAATCCTAAAATAGTTCATGATGGTTAAGATTTGTTGTCAACTTGATCTTTTTAATAATCTTGGATGGATCTCTGATGTTGTTCACAGGAAGGCAGCCCTCTCAGTAGGGGTCAGGATGTAAGGAAGCACAGGAGAGTTAGAAATGAACATGTCTTCCTGGGAGGGTAGTGCAAGAAGGAAATTCCAGAGACTCAGGAAGCCAACAAGTCTGGGTCAGGGTTGCCAGACAATGCCTTAAGGCTATATAAAGGGGATAGAAATCTCTCCCCCATGCCTGTTTTGTTTGTGTGTGGGGTGTTGGTGATGGGTTTCTCTCTTTGCTTGGATCTGTGAAAGGGGGACAGCTTCTTTCACCATTATAGAGCCTTCCCTGGATCAGTAGCTGCAACAAGTCCTTTCTTCCCATAACTGTGCCTGGTTTGGAGATTTATTTCTGCAACATGTGGCTGACTAGGACAGAAGTATCAGTAATTTTCTGCTTTCCATAGTTTTAGTTACCTTTGTGTTACTAGTTCAAAACACCTGACCAAAAACAGCAGATGGGAGCTTAAGGTTTATTTTGACTTACAGTTTCCAGGGAAGCTCCGTGATGGCAGGGAAAACATGGCATAACAGAGGTTGGACATCACATCCTTGCCACAGCAGGTGAAAAAAAAAAAGAGCAGCCAGGAGAGTTATGTAAAGCTCTGGCAAGGGGAAGCTTTCTATAACACCCCAAAGCCTATCTCCAGTCAGACACAGCCTCCAGCAAGTCCCCACCTCAAGAATTGCTCTCATGTGTGAGCCAAGCATCCAAAGCACATGAGTTTATTGGAGAAAGCTGGTTCAAACCAATATATTCAATTAAAACTTTAAGGAATCGTGTTCAGCAACATGAACGTTTTCCTAATGTATTGAGTCTTAGGCTCTCATTATATTAATGTGCATTGTGTTTCAAAAGAGGCATGGATACAGAACTGATTTTAGAAAAAAATATTCCATATGATTGGAATTGTGTTACACACGCTGCAGAATGCACTAAGCTTGTCTGATATCCATGAACAACACTGATAAAATAATACCCACCTTATTCATTGATTTCTTCCTTTAGTTGGTAGAGTTAATTTGTATTTATAGAATTACCCTTAGGATATATAAGTGCATATATGTATGTACACACATATATACATATATACATACATATATACACATGCACACAAACATCATGTTTATAGAATATCATGACATTGAACTTGACATCCAGCATAAATGTAGCCTATAATTTTCTCAATACTGGGAAATTTACTTTCTATACTTTTGTTATAGTCTCCTTAAGTCTTATATATGGAATGCTCTAAGGATTCCTCAATTTGTACTCTCTGACAATCTTTGACTAATCAAAAGAAAATTCAGTCTGTGTCTCTCCTCTATGGACTTCTGGTCATTACACAGTTTGAGTGTTATGCACATATACTTTATTCTGTGCATAGTATCAACTTGGAGTCACAACTTTGTTTTTTCATTTGTAAAGCTGTTCCTTTTTATGCTATGTCATATAACATATTGTTGTGTTTTTGAAATTGTGAGTGCCTTTATAGAGAAAATCATTTCAGTTTGGCTGGAATTTTATAACAGTCAACTTATCAACATAATATTTAGTAATTCACTATAATTTATCTAAAACTTAATGATGCATGTTACATAATTCCCAGAATATTTCACCATGCATTAAACTTATTTAGGTACTTTCTAGTCAGAATGGCTGGAAATTATGCCACTTGTTTGTAACTTGGAAGGTCCCTTGAAATTTCTATTTTGAGACACTGTTTCATTTGTTTTGGTCATAAAATTATTTTGGAAAGGAAAAGTCAGGCCTATTATTTCATATGGGGAACATATTTGTAGAATATTTGACAATATTAGAAGGAACACAGGCTTTTTTCTCCATCTTGTTCTACATTACATCATCAGGATTACTTTTCACTTAGTATCTCTCTTTAAATTCACAAATGCCTGAGCTAGTCATTTGTTTCTCACATAATTAATGTCTGTCTGTGTTGTCTTGCCTACTTATCTCATCCAATAACCATACATTCTGTGATGTTTGTGACTATAAAGAGAGAAAAGCGTGCACTGATTAATTTTGAAGGAATGATAAATACTTGTCACTGACAGCAAGGAATGCTATCTGCAAACATGCGCCTTGAAGAGAAATGGGATTGTAAGATATGTATGATGCATGTCAGTGTGCAGCATGGGACACTGAAATCAGTCTCCCTAAATAAAACAGAAACAATCTCTTACCCTTTTATTGAAGCTTATATAATTCTGTACATAGTGAAATTTAACTCAAATGAGGACCCAAGATGCTGTCAAAATTGCTCTGTTGATAAAGAGCTTGCCTTTAAAGCACAGAGACTGAATTTGAGGCTCTACACACACATAAAAATTCTAGAGGTGGTGGTGCACTTATAACCCCAGTGCTGGGGCAATATATAGAGAAGCATCTCTACATCTCATTATGCAGCCAGGCTAACCTAACTGGTGCTCAAGACCAATGAGAGAGCCTGTCTCAAAAAGAGGTTGATGGGGCTGGAGAGATGGCTCAGCAGTTAAGGCACTTGCCTCCAGTGCCTAAGACCCCAAGTTCAATTCCCCAGGACCCACACAAACCCTGGTTATCTCTCTCTCTCTCTCTCTCTCTCTCTCTCTCTCTCTCTCTCTCTCTCTCTCTCTCTGCTTGAAAAATGAATAAATAAAATATTTTTTAAAAAGAGGTTTAGGGTCCACCTGTAGCATTCTACACTCAAGTTTGTCTTTTGGCCTACACACACAGACACACACATGCACACATACATACATACACACATACACACACACACACTTTCACTCCTATGGGGCATGTGCTCCCATAACATATGAACATGCATACATAGGAATCATGAATGCATACAACACAAAAGCATGAGAAAAGACAAAAAGAAATAAGTATTCAAAAGAAAGTAAACTATGTTGAGAATAATGTGAGTTTATTTACTTCTAATATCTTAGGAAGATTACAGACTTTGTCACTATATGAGTGGAATGGATGTTTTGAGTTAATTCTCTTGCTTTTAGCCATTAATCAGAGTTTAAAAGTGATATTCATCATTCTAAGATGTATTATCAAATCCTTCATATAACTTAAGGTAGAATTATGAAGAATAATTGTATAATTAGATAGGATTTGCAAGATATGTCCTATAGTGGCTGTTAAGGTTATGTAAGCTATACAACAGAGTATCTCTAAAAGGCAAATGCTTTCAATAAGGTTTTCAATATAGAACTGATTTTCTCGTGGCTACATTTAGACATCCTGAAGTCCTTTCAATTTGGACATGTTGAAAAAAGCCTGTAAGATTTAAATCGAGAAAATAATCGGTTTATGAATATAGTGTAAGGGAGAAAAGCCCTTTGCTATCCATCAAATTCATCACCTTGACATTATTCCTTTTGTGAAATCATCCAAAACACATTTCCAGGGATTCTTAAGCCAATTCAATATGGTGGTAGATAAAAGGCCTTTTCATAGTAGAATCAATGCTGTGCACTACATACCACACAACACTGTGACTGCAAATGAGATTAGGAGACAGCCACGTGACACGGGGAACATGGACTCATCTCATTTCATTATTTCATAAAGAGCAAGTGAAATGTATGGGTGCTAGGAAGGAAGAAGATTGTTTCACTGCACAAGATTTGCCTGCTATTTTTTTTAAATATTGTATTTATGTATTTATTAGAGAGAGGGAGAGAGAGAAAGAGGCAGACATAGAGAGAGAATGGCACACCAGGGCCTCCAGACACTGCAAACAAACTCCAGACACATGCACCACCTTGTGCATCTGGCATAATGGGGCACCAAAGAATTGAACCTGCATACTTAGTTTTTTCAGCTAAACGCCTTCACAGCTAAGCCATCTCTTCAGCTCCTTGTGATGATTTTTAAATCAGAGGATGCTGTTTAGTTTTTGTCTTATGTTCAGATCTACTTAGGTCCTTGTTGACTTTGATTGAACTGAGTCCAACATCAGCTGAGAGGGTCAGGAAAACACATTATTACCCAATCACTTAATTATTCCATAGGGTTTCAAAAGGAGTCACTATTTATTTTTACATTTTACATATTTTTATTTATTTGAAACAGGAGCATGAGGGAATGCATGTGCATGCCAGGGCCTCTTCTCGCTTCAAAGTCCAGACTCATAGGCCACTTGTGCATCTGGATTTACATGAGTACTTGAGAATTGAAACCCAGGCTTCAAACTTTGCAAGCAAGTGCTTTTAACCTCTGAACTATTTCTCCAGCCAAAGCTTTACCATCTTAAGAATTATCACCTTTGAATTGATTAAGAATTTTTTCTTGACCTACATTCTGCATTTTCTTTCCTAGTTATCATATCATAGAAGAGTTGTATGACCAAGCATGAGTGAATGTCACCTGGTATTAACATTATAACCTAGAGGTAGTGAGTTTCTAAGCATACATACAATCAAGAAAGAATCATTGGTTATTAATAAGTTAAAACATTTGGCATTTTTTCTATACAATGTGATACGACATTCACTATTATAATGATTAGGGATTGAGGTAATAGTGTACATAACATTTACTCTACCTCTTACTCTACTATTGACTTTAACCAATAAAATGCTAATTTAGCATCTCATATAAATTCAGCTTCTTATTTGTAAATACAATGAAAACTGACTTGCTCACATGATCAGACAAGCCTTATGTGAGCATGCCATGAGCCCTACCCCCTCAATGTCGCTGTTACCTGGTGGCCACCACTGGAGGGTGACCTTTTCTTTCTCAACATACTGGTTTGGATTACCATGAAAGATCTGCTGAGTCAAATCTACATCATAAACCCTAATTTAACTGCTGTTTAAACCTTCCAGCATCCACTGTGCGAGTACAGCCATATTACTTTCAATGCTTTGTGATCACCAGCAATAAAGATATAGTGCAACTACCATACCAAGGTGGTTAAAAGACCATACATTCTGACAACAGAGAGCAGGATTGTATGCAGACTGGGAATTTCTATTTGTGTTGTTTTGTTCACAGAACACTAACATGTTGTGCTTGTTATTATTCCCACATGTGGACAACCTGCAAAAAGGTTACATGCCGTTTGAAACTGTTGTGTAAATTAAATGAGATCATTTGATCATTTATTTCAAAGTATGAGATTTGTGAGAGGCATTCGATAATATCTCCAATCCACTTCTGTTTGCTTTTATGGGGAGGAGAGAGAGAGAGAGAGAGAGAGAGAGAGAGAGAGAGAGAGAGAGAGAGAGAGAGAGAGAGACAGAGGCAGAGACAGAGACAGACAGAGAGACAGAGAGACAGAGAGGAGAGGCACCTTTCTTTTTACATCTTTGGTTGACACAAATAAAACACTTTGTTCTTTAGAAGAACTGACTACAAGGCCCTGTTTCTTTCACCAGCAGAACTTTCCAGAGGCCACATGATGTTTACAGCCCCACAGCCCGAAAACCAAAGTACAACTACTTATCAAACAGACACTGAAGAAATATGCAAAAAGTACAAGAGTATAGGCATGTGTGTGCACAGTGCGGGGTGGAAGTCAGAGGACAACCTGGGGCGACACGGTCCTGCATCTGCTGTGAGCACCAGACTAGCTGACCCGCAAGCTTCTGGAGCCTCTCTTGTGTCCCCCTCCCATCTGGCCATAGGCATGCTGGAAGAACAGATGCTCATGCTACCACACGGCTTTATGTGGCTTCTGAGGGATCCGAACTCATGGCCTCATGCTTGCACAGCAAGCACTTTACCCACTAGCCATCATCCCAGCAAGAAAAGCTATTTTTAATTTTAAAAAGTTGCATTACTAAAAATAAATAAAGAAATAAAGAAATAACTTTGAACTTGAACACTTGTCGGTGGTTATTCCCTCCTCAAGAGAAAAGAAAAAGCCCTCACCATGGAGCAGCTGGAGACACACCGAAAAAGAAAAAGCAGAAAGTGATGTTGGCTTCATCATTGAAATCACACATTAAGGCAGAAATAATACATGGGATCTAAAATGTGTAACAGCAGTGGTAAGGTCAAGGGTCTTTCCCTGAAATCAATGGAGGAAGTGGACCAAATAAATATAATTTATTATTTCCTGAGATAGAACCAATTAATATAAGGCAAATGTTTTGTCTCATTACTTACATTTATTAAAAATCCTTTACATACAAAATCTTATGCAACAAAATACTAACATTAACTGTGTAATAATCTGTATTATTATTATTATTATTATTGTGTTATAGTGTTTTGTTCTAGTCCAGACTGACCTGGAATTCACTATGTAGCCTCATGTTGGCCTCAAACTCATGGCGATCTTCCAACCTTTGTTCCCGAGTGCTGGGATTAAAGGTGTGTGCCACTACATCTAGATGATGTAAGTATTAATAAAAGCTATTAACCTTTCTAGAACTTATGCCATGTAAGTATCCAAGTCAAAATGATTTCCAAAACACTCCAATTTTTCCCTATTATGACTAAAAACTACAAATCTAAAAATCTAAAGAACAAAGGCTAATGCTCCAGGGCAGGTTACATTTTCCCCCAAATATAAAAAATTGGGTCCTTCACAGGGTACAACTGGAAAGGGGATTGAAGATAATCTTTTGAATTGAATTTTTCAAATGACACTGATTCTGATGTCAAAAATAAAAGAGGAACTTTAAATGCATAGCTGCCAGCACAGGCTCACAGCACTTTAAAGTTTTCAAGTTAATGGTTCAAAGGATCATCAGCTCTCTGTCTGTCAACATGAAGTCAAGTTCCATACAGCGAAATGTGTCTGATACCTTGTGGAGAGAAGGGCTTTATCTGAGACCATCTCCTAGTTAATTAATGCAGTATTAATGCAGTAGGGTGTATGCACGCCTCTATAGAGACATTGTTGTCAGGCATTGCAGAAGAGGATTATGGCCATCTCAAAGTAATCAACCCTTATCATTTGAAAAATTGTATTCACAAAAGTGTGAATTAGGCTATTTATCACTTATGTATTTTTGATTTCTAGATATGACATAGGAGATTTGTCTTACAAGGAAATCTGTTTGAGGGTTTTAAGGAAGATTTTTTTAGATCCAGACACTTTTAGAATTAGTTTTTAAGAGAAGATGGTTGTCAGGTTCATACTTTTTCTTAGCTGTCAATCATGAAAATTGCAAGGGACTAAAATTTCATTTGCCAGCTTGGAGATGGAAGGTGTTTTATTATAGCTGTTTCACATGTACAGTTGAAGGAAAGCTTCAAAATGTTCCTTTCCATGAAGAATCTGAGTTTGTCAGGTGTGATAGAATTAGCAGTAATGTTGCAGAGAATATCTTCAAGTTCCCACATGGTGGGAACACAAACTCAAACAATAGTTCTAAAAGGAGAACATGTGGGTTTGTGTGTTTGTCTCTTGTCCACAAAACTCCTGAGCAGAAAATTTAAACTGAGGTGTGGAATCTGAGGGAAAAGGAAATAATCCTGTGATAGCTTCACAGAGAACTTTGTACCTTGTGCTAAATCATCAAAGGAGAGACCTGATAAGTCTAAAATTACATCTCCGACATAAAGTATCTAGGTTTTAAACTCAATAAAAATGGCAGTCTTTACTTTCTTTTCTACTCAGGCAGTCAAAATAGGATACAAATATATAATCAATTGAATTTTGAGACCAGTAATGTACTTATTCAACATTTTAGAAATATTTATCATAATTAGGACTTCATTAATTCAAAGGGCCATCTACAACTGCATATATCTGCAATAGGTAATGGAAATTCTGCCAAAGTAATGATTGGTCCCCAAGAATCAAGTTTAGAATTGATGGCAAAACACTGTGATGAGTACACAATAAGTATCATAGGTAGTTTTCATTTACAAAATTGATAAAGGGGCTTAAGATATACTCAGTATTAAACTGCTTGACTTTCATGCACAAAGCATTAAGTTAAATCCTTATCACCACTAAAAATATGAAAAGAACACATCATGAATAATTTTTTTCTATGTAACAAAATAGAAATTTATTTTTCCACTGAGGAGAGCTCCCAGCTGGTTGGGGACAGGGAGGAGGGAAATAGAGGTACTATCAACAAGACTAATGATATAATGCATCTATTTTTTCTTTATTTATTATAAATAATTAGCTATATTAAATCAGCATTTCTTATGGTGGTATTACTGGCTTGCTGGACCAGTCTATGGGATAGGGGGATATGGATTGTACCAAAGGCAGTCATATATTTTCTCTCTTCTCCACCATGGCTCTTGTAGTTTTTCCACCCCCTCTTCCACTCAGATCCTTGAGTCATGGTGGGTGAGTTTTAGGTCTGCTTTACTGTTGAGATCTAAAGAATCTCTGTATTTCTGCTTTTGATTGTGTTGAATATCCTCAGTGTCTGTCTCCATTATCTTTTCACAGGTTATCTGACTTGCTGTGGAGGTAGGTCTCTTGCTCATCTCACCACTTCCTCAAAGGCTTGGTTTGGGCTCTATATCATGTAAGGGGTTCATTTCCAGTCCTGTTGGTGGGATTTGGGTTGTCCACAGTTCTCGCTGACTTCTCAAACATACAAAGAGAATCTCCAATGGAGAGTGAGATCAGTATAGGTCAAATGAGAAAAACTTTGTTAATCTGTCAAGATTCTGATGGTATAGCCTTTCTGTACATCTCTGATTAGTGGGATTTTTCCCTTGGAGCCCAGGTTCTTGGTTTTCATATGGGATTGCCATGGATCCCAGTTTCAATTAAGGGTTACCTGCCTCTGAGTGGATCTGGCTCTCTTAGCCAATAACAAGCCATTTATTTTGCAACCAGGTTTAGCGCCAATATTGCATGGGTGAACACTTCTTGGTGTTATTGGTCTCTACCTGTCTTTATCATTCTTGTAGCATCATTCAGTATAGTATATTGATGACCTCTGCTTTATTGGAATATCTAGTAACACTTTCCAGCAGTACACATGCTACTATTTGGGGACTGGAAACCATTCTTGATTAAGCAGGGTCTCTAGGAGTATGATGACATGGTCAGGCAACCTCTGCCCTATTCAGGGCCTCTCTTATCTGGCTTGCTTCCTAGAAAGTTTACTGAATGATCTAACCAATAAGGCAGGATACCTTAAAATACATCTAATTTTAGCACTAATTTTAAAAAAAAATCTATTTTGATTTTAGGAAAACTATGAAAATTCCCACTTACAACAATTCAACAATATATGAATTGTTACACAGCTTATGTATGTACATCAATGACAATCTAACATATTATTTAACAGAGAAAAGCTAACTCATTGGCACCAATGTCAAAAAATAATGCTATGTCTAGCAATATTGTAGACTCTTTTTAAATGTATTCATAAAAAAATTTTAAAACTGAAGGAAATAATAAAATATTCTCAAATAAAATTGTGAAAACACAATTTAGAAAAAGTGATACATTTTATCAAAATAAAATAAAAAATTAGTATGGAAATAAATGATATAGTATGATGGATTAAGGGATATTTAAAATAGAAATACATTTTAAAATAGAAAAGCCTTCTATGAGCATAATCATAAATATATCATTGTTTCTAAAAGTGTAGATTTTAAAAATCTTTCTAATTATTTGCAGAGATAAAGTAAGAGAGAAAGAGAAACAGAGAGAGAGAGTGAGTGTGTGTGTGTGTGTGTGTGTGTGTGTGTGTGTGTGTGTGTGTGTGTATGAATGGGCATTCAAGGCCACTTGCCACTGAAAATGAACTTCTCATATTCTCATACTTGCTACACTTTGTACATGGGTACAGGAGAATCCAAACTGCGCCAGCAGGCTTTGCAAGCAAGAATTCTTAACAGTAGAAGCATATCCCTAACCCCATTCTCCCACCAAAAAAAATGTAGATATAAGTGGAAAACAGGCTGGAAAGATGGTTCAGCAGTTAAGGTGGTTGCCTCATTAAAAATGTGATCACGGTCATTCTACAACAACTAACAAACAGTATCATAAAAGACAAACAATAAAAAGAATAAAGACCCAATGTAAAAAATCCATAACTATGTGAAAAGAGAGATTGTTCATCAGAATTGCCCTTACAATATGACAAACAACAAAAATGTCATGTTATTCCTCATTATGAAAGTAATACAAAATTTGACAACATGCTGTTAATGAGTTTATGGGTGAAAGACTTCATCCCATGGCTATACAAAGTCAAAGAAACCAGAGATTCAGAAAAGTAGAAAGCAAATCAAACACATTTTTGTTGATCTAGAAATCATACATGTAGAATTCTGGCCCATAAATATATGGCTAACGTGTTAAAGTGTTATGGACAGCATTATTCCTTGTGGCATTTTAAACAAAAGTAAAAGGAAATATTTCTGCTAGTCATCAGAGAAATATATTGGCAAGACAAATTGAGCTTGAAAGAAATCATGAAATTCCTTTTGAAACCTAGTGTGTCTGGTACATGAGTATGCAAACTGATTCATGAATATGAATATTATCCAAAGTTATGGATATTGTCATAACATCAAAAAATTTAAAATATAATTCTATTCGAAAAACAAATCTGCAGAATAAAGTAAAAATGTTAAGAATATGAATTTCTAGGTTCTTGGTTCTACTTTTAGGAAAGACAAACATTGTTCTACTCAGCATTTTTAATAAGAAAATGAAGTATACACTTTACAGTTGCAGAACTATGAGTACTAGAATATGAAATACATATTTGATAATTATCCCTGTTGCCAACAAAGGACTGTGCTGGAAATGCGTGCTGAGCTCCTTGAGTGCAACAAGGCAAGAGAGGGGAGGAATATTAGAGCATCCGTGTGTACAGGAGTAAGGCTCAGAGAGCTTAAGAAAAGTTGGTCTCTATTTCAACCCTAGGCCTGATTCCAAGTTTACTGACCAACACACAGGAGATAAACATACTGTTCTCCCTTCAGTGTTGTAAAGAGTAAATCTGTAATTGTCACTTTTCTCACTTGAGGAAGTCTCCAGGAAAACTAATGGGAAGACCAATATCTAGAACCCCTGAAGTACCTCTTTTGTCCTGGGGGAGGGCAGACATCCTTGAGGCAGAAGAGACTAAGCAGGAATAGAGAAATACTGGTTGAAATCACACAGTTGTGTGAAAAGTATACAAGAAGTGCTGATACAGTTTCCAGCATCTTCTATGAGAGAACACTCATTGCCAGTACCAGGTCAGCATGCTAGCAGGCCTACACAAGGCAGGATTATTCAGTCATAAATAACTATTATATAAATGTTTAATAACTTTGCCCTACCTGGACCTTCACAAAACTGAGGTGCACACCTTTAATGCCACCAATGGGGAGGCAGAGGTAGGATTACAATGAGTTCAAGGCCACCCTGATGCTACATAGTGAATTCCAGGTCAGCCTGGGCTATAGCAAGACCTACATGTCGCGAAAACAAACAAAAAAAAAACCCGAATTTAAAACCAATAAAGTATTAAATGATGAAATCATTATGTAACTCATTTGAAAATCTTTTTATCTGTAAACAGGTATAATTCTTATAAAACATATGCAAATGCTGAGTGAAGTACTTTGTCTTTCTGTTTTCTCTCTCTTTTCTCTCTCTCCTCAAACACCTTTTTTTTTTTCCCTAAACAGCATGGCTATTGGGCAGGACCAATTTATGGCAGCTCTGATGGTGCCAGCCAAGTGGAGTTTTAAAGATGGCAATACTTATTTGCCTCCTGTTAAGTTTTAATAACTAACATAAGTGATTTATGCAAGGCAACCAAATAGCTGCTTAACTCAAGGCAGCCAGCCTGGTGGCTTTTAGATATTTTTTCTCCTTCCCACTGCCCGCCTGCCATTCTGGCAAGGCTGCGAAAAATCGTGACTGAGAGATCTGGTATGGCTGAGTAAAGGTGGGAATGTGGATCCTAGCTTGATCAGTGGGAAACATCAGGCCTGCCTGGGTGCTCTGCCCAGGAGATATTCTCTGCATCTCAGCCCAGCCTCCTGCCTTCATACAAAACACTAAAAAGAAGGGCTGGAGAGATGGCTTAGTGGTTAAGGTGTATGTCTGCAAAGGAAAGGACCCTAGTTTGATTCCCCAGTATCCAAGTAAAGCCAGATATACAAGGTGTGTGTCTGAAGTTTGCAGTGGCTGGAGGTCCTGGTGTGCTCATTCTCTCTCAAATAAAATGAAGGGCTTTTTTTGTTTTTGTTGTTGTTGTTTGTTTTGTTGTTGTTGTTGTTGTTGATAGGCTAAAAATTAAAGCAGGGGCTCTACATGGCACCAAGGTCCCAAGTTAAGAGACGGAGGTACTTAGATCTCCAGAGCCCAATCATAAACTAACCACAATGCCCTAAAGTCCACCATGGAGATTTCTCTAGCTCCACCACTGCACAGCAGGATGAGACCATGGTCAACAGCCAGGCAGAAGCTTTGGCTCATGCCCAGCTTCAGGCCAAATCACAAAAGGCTAAATGGGAAAAAATGTGTTACAAAGACAAAATTCAGTTCCAGGTGGCTTTCAAATTCCTTAGTATTTTCAGCTGTAGTTAGATAACTTAATGATTAAAAATTTAAGAGTAATTTCGTATTTGAGTTAACATTTTGTATCAATATAAAGGCCACTACAAAGGTTTACCCTGACTTTTAAAAAAATTGTAAAGGAGTTCCTATAAACATTTTCTTCCTTTAAAATTTTCCTCTGTAAACCATTTATTCATACACATATTGAAATTTGCTAAGCCTCATAACAGATGTAACATCCTTGATATTTAAAGAGCTGAGACAGGGGATCACAAATTTCTTTTAAAAATATTTAGTAGTTTAATTTATTAAAATATAAAGACAAATTCATAATTTATCCTCTGTTTTATATTTAAAAAATAAAGTTTACTTTATTTAGTAAACTTTATTTTTTAACATGTGAACTATTTTGTTACTAGCTCCCATGGACAATTACTGAAAACTACAAAATTCTACCAAGAACGATGGCTCATTTTTTTATCAGGTATCTTTAAAGTTTACAAAAACAACAAAATCTTTTCTAGATGTGGTAAATGTATTTGTAAAAATTATCCAAGTGATACCTTTTAAAATGTATATCATAAAATCTATTGCCAGGAGGTATCTTAAATCCATAGATTATAATATATGTATATATATGTTAATATTATTAAAAAACA
>PVHP010044859.1:0-14034 GCA_004024765.1 Zapus hudsonius | reverse complement strand
TAAAGCAAGAAAAATAACCAGGATTTGTTTTCAGCTCTCAAAAGTGAAGCTGACTTTACAATTATTGAGATGCTTCGAGATTGAAAAAAAAACTCTTTGTTGTTCACGAGCTGCTTCACACCTTAGGGCCCAGAATCCCCTTAGAATTTCTATGTGGACCACAAGTCAACAGTAGGGCATTGATTGCAGCCTTTCTTCAATGATAAGTGAATGTCCACTGGACAATGTTTTATTGTGCATTGGTTGTTTTCAATTTCTGCTTGGATTCTTGGGCAATAATAAAGCAGGCAAATTAAAATTGGCCAAGTGGCACAAAACTTCAGGACATTATTAGGAAAAAAAACAAATTTATTCTATTTTTTGATCATTTTGTAATAATTTTATGCATTTTGTCTAATAGCTCCAACAGGAATATTTGAGGTTTTTTTTTTAAAATATATCTTTATTATCCATAATTAGATACACTGAATGAGTGAATAATGTGATGATGTCCCCAATTCCCCAATTTTCCTCTTCCCTGGGTATTCTGGGTATTCTCCTCTGTGGGAAAACTGGATCAGTCCATGGGATAGGGGTTATGGATATCCTAGGAGTCAACTTGGTTCTATCCCCCTTTGTATGTTGTTACTAAGGGGGGCCATGTCTCTGGATATTTTCCCCCACCATGGCTCTTAAAATCTTTCCGCCAGCTCCTCTGCTCAGTTCCCTGAGTCATGGTGAGTGAGTATTAAGGCTGCTTTATTGTTGAGTCTTAGGGGCCTCTGTACTTCTGCTTTAGGTTGTGTTGAAGAGCGTTGGTGTCTGTCTCGCTGACTTATCCTGTGTTGACTGATTGGCTGTGGTTATAGGTCTCTTGCTTATCCCACCACTCTCTGCGGGGTTCCATGTGAATCCTCCAAGGCAGGTCTGGGGTGGCTCATCTCTTGCCAGGATGTCAGCTATAGGTTTGTGCCTTGTTGGTAGGTTTGGAAAAGTCACAGCTCTCTCACTGCCTTCTGAAAAATACAAACATAATCTCCATCAAAGAGTGATATCAGTGACTGTTTTACCAGTTTGAAGGGCCTGAATCACCAGCTTCACTGGGCCCAAAGCTTCATTAAGCAAAAGCAAACGTTTTGTTAGTATCAATATGAAAACTTTCAACTCTAAGAGTTGACTTGGATCAAAGAATCAATGATTGCTGGGGGATTACAGCATCTGTCATCAAGGATCCTGGTATGTCATGGACTGGAGATGATCACAGTTCCAAATGGACTCTGAGATTTTGAGACATAAATCAGAGGCATTGGAAACTTGAATACATTCTTGTCTTCTATGTCTTAATTCCCTACATAGACAATATGTCTATGGGAACATCTCCCCATTCAACACAGGAAATTATCTGGTATGTACAGATTTTATTATTTTTGTGTTAAAAGTGATTACAGTTTATTACCTGAAATGTATGTATATATATATATATGTATATGTATATGTATATGTATATGTATATGTATATGTATATATATATATATATATATATATATATATATATATATGTCTGAAGGGTATCTTTACATATAAATGGCAGTGGTATGAATATATGTAACATGAAAACAGATGAATATGTTTGTATTCCTCTTAAATTTCATGCCTAGAAAGCTATTCCACTGGCACTCTCACAAGTACATGAAATTTACATATGAATGAGCTGATCAGTTTGGGATAATTCAAGAGTAGTAAAAATTTAGGTGAATCAAAAATGCCTATTGAGATAAAAGAAATGTTTGTATAAAAGTTATACCATAGTTGAAGAAAAATAATTTTATATGCAAGTTTATAAACAATCCCTCACAATATGTTAAATGAAAAAAGCAAGTTGCAGAATATATAATTTTATAAAGACAAACTATGCAATTTGTTTGCCAATGTGTTCCTTCCTTTACATAAATTCATAAATATACATTGTATGCACATGTATGCCTAAACAAAAAAAATATCAGCTAATAGTAATAATTACCCTTTTGGGGTTGGGGAATGAAACATTTAAAAAATAAAATGTAAGATTATAGGTTTGTCTTTACCCCACTGAATTTTATACAATAGTTTGGAGATACTTATTGAAATTAATTTTCTAAATAAACTTAAAAATATATCATTTACAATTGCAATAAGTATAAAGCATAGAACAATGGGTTATGCCAAAAAAATTCTTGCTTTCTGCCTTCCTGCCTTGTCTTAACTATTAAAGTACCCTAAACAAACAAAGAAAATTTCTGTCAAGAATTCTGAGGGGTTGGGGTCTCATGGGCTCTACAAGATTAAATGTATACATATATAATTTTCAAAATAATTTAAGGGTTTACAATACTAGTAACAACAATTTCTTCTTTCCTTAAATGTTTCCTGCATGCACTACACTAAATTCTGGAGAGAAACTTGGATATCAAATGCTTTGGGGGATTTCTGTTTCCCTTTCTTATTTTTAAAAAGAAGTTCCCAGCAGCTTGCAAATAGGGTATTTGCATCTTTGTTAACATTATGCTTGTGCTTATTTTCACATTACATATGTGTACATACACTTTAAATTGACATTACAGAATTTGGCAGTAAAGTGGCTTGCTTCAATAATAAAGGCAACACATTTATATTTTATTGAAAAACTTGTTGCTGCTACACATATTGGTTTTAAAAAAATAAGCTTTTAGCAATTCATGCTTGACCTAAAAGAAGAAAAATAAATTTAAAAAACTATAGTAAAGAAAAATAAATGGCAACTTGTTTCAGTTATTTTTATTAGTCATTAAAAGGAATATGGTCTACTTGACACTAAGCAACATAATTAATCTATATGTATAAACATCTTTTTTAAAATCAGAGATGCATTGCTTAAGATGTTGAATAGGAGGTGTTTTTTGGCTGATATTATGATTAGTGGTAGTATTGTGGAAAATGAAATTGCTTCTTAAAATTATTAATATTTAATTATTAATTAAAATATTTAAAGGCTTTATGTACCCATAAATATCTGTATTTCATATTTCTGGTGTATGAGTATTCAAATTAAAATTAGAGACAGCCAAGGTGTTAGTTCCAAAGTAGGTTATGCCTACAACCTGGGATAATTGGGGGTTAATGTAGGAAGATTCCTTGAGATCATGGATTGAAAACTAGTGTGTTTGTGTGTGAGTGTGTGTGGGGGGGTGGTTATCAAGACTTGTATCATAAAAATAAAAAGTGTTTCTTCTAAATACAATGACCTCAATTTTCCATGAAAAATATATGTTAAAATACTGCCCCTTGTCTCTGTGTTTGAATGATAAAGAAATGTGATTGAAGGAATAATGAAATACCAATCTACATCCTTTGTCTTTCTAGGTAAAGAATCTAGGTAAAACAATGATTCCTTAAAAGTGTCATTAAACCAATTAACTGATTTAAAATCAATATTTGTAATATGTTAAACATAGTTAGCTATTTAAAGGAGAAATTATAATATATATTTTTCATCATTTTTCAATGGGATTATGTTTCAATTTTATTTTTCCTTACTCCCTCCATGTACATGGCCTTAGATGTATGTTTACATGCTCCAACAATGCATCTTGGAGTCAGTCCTATTCAATGAGCCTGCTGGGTAGAGAAACGATAAAGACTTGAAACCAAAGAGCTTCCATGGGTGAGTGGAAATTTGATGTGGATTTGCACAGTGAAGGTTTGAAGAAGGACTGGACTTTTAGAAGTGATTCTTTCTGAATATGACCTAAAATGTCATGCTAGCTGTCGATCTGAATATTTTATGACTGTGACATTCATTTCTACTTGGCTGTTTGATAAACTCAGAAAAGCTATGACAATAGAGGTGTACCTTATGCCACAAAGGACTTATGGTTTCATTTCCAATATTTAATATTTCATCAATTCTTTCATATCAAAGTAAATAAGAGTCTAAAGAGGAGACTGTTATTACAAAACATAGGTGAGACTAGTACCAGAAAAACAAAAATCAGATCAATGTAAACTGGCAAAAGTTTGATTCTGATGAAACCTTCTGTGGATGGAGTATGTGAAGCAGAAAAGTCTCCCTCCCGTGTGAAGCTCACTGTGGTGTACTGAGCATGTGCCACGCCACCAATGTGTTCAACATGGCTGAAAAACTCATTGAAAGAATAAGCTGTTCTAGGAATGTGTAAGAAAACACTTCCCTTCATTGCTGAAGTGACTTCTATGGTATAATGTTACTCATGCAATATAACTAAACATTAAAAAACAAATTATCATGATATGCATCAATGCCTTTACATCTATTTATTCTAATTTTTCATTAACCATATCATCATATCTATTTAAAATGTCATCTGTAAAACATGTTTTATCTTTTCTTCCAAAGACACCAACATTTCCCAGAGTATTGAATCAGGTCTTTTTAGTGAAACAGCCATAAGTTTTGAAATCCTGACCATCCTGAAATCACTGGTATATTTGGCTGGGAAATAAAAGTTGGCTGCTGGTCACCTAACAATTTCTGTTGTTTACTATGGGTCACTCAAGTTTACAATTTAGTAGATTATGGTTAATAAATACAATTACATTTAAAAGTTAAGTTATTGCCAGAACAAAATAATTTATTATTTAACAATTAAATATTAAAAATATGTTGCAATATAGGTCACAAAGAAAAGCTTTTCACCTTATAAATGCTTCTCTTATCAAAACATTTACTTTCCTAATCATAATATAAACATCATTTTGAGAAATTGCCAACAGGCTTATTCCAATAGCTTTTTTGTGTCAATTATATTAATTCATATAAAACAACTTTGACCTTGTGTGTAATTATATTCCAATATCAAAGTAGGATCATGTCTTTTCACTTATAATTTCACTTATATTCATACTTTTCCCCAAAAATACCATTTACTTTGCACATATTTTATTGATAAAATATGCCTGCCACTTAACTGTTCTTCTGGTAGAACTCTTAGGATGTCAGGAATGGAAGAACCTGTTAGTTTATTATCAATAATGAGCACATTATCATGATATAATATACAGGCAATATACAAATAATTATCACATTATGCTGTTTGAAATCTCTGCTAGCAATAGGGTGTTTAGTTGAGGTCTTACCAGAGGGAAAAGTGGGGACCAGCAAAGAGGAAAAATAAAGTTGTAGAGACATTACCAGAAAGCTAAAATATAAGTAGAAAAAAAAAATCTAGCTATATTTATTGAGGAAAAGAGAGCAGAGAGAGAAACATAGAATAAGGTTAGCCAAATATTTCACTTAATATTTGAATTTTGGGATTGTAGTAGGTGTAATTCATACTTAGAAAAGGCATGAGAAGAGATCTGAGGAACTTCGTTGCAAACTACAAGTTTTATTTTTTATTGGATCTGGAACCTCTTTCATTACTTAGATGAGCTTCAGCAGATTTAAGATGAAAATGTGTCCCTTGATTTTTAGTCATTTATGAGAAAATAAAATAGAATTAAAAATATCATTTCTTCAAAATGAACGAGGCCTCATGGAACAGTTTTTAAGAAAAACAAATTGGAAGTACAGAATGTACACAGAACTTTTTGATGTTAGAATGTGAAAGAAGTTTCTTAAACTGTATGAATTAGCAGGGTAGCTCATGGCCTAATGTTATCTGGCTCATTAAAAAATTAAGTTTTTAAATGAAAGCCCAAGACTCACCAAATACTCTTTTCCTTGTGTCTTTATTCATTCATCTGGCAGAACAAAGGGAATTTATTTGATTAATGACCTCTCCTAATCATTTCAGTAAAACACATGAAGACATTTTTAATTTTATTTCACTAACAAATTAAGTTTGTGTTAATCATAAGTGTCACTCACATGCAAATTATTCATAAATATTCAGGGTGATCTATATTTTATCAGTAGTAACAGAAAGCTTGCTAGTCAATGTTGGTTTAAACAAGCAATTAGTGCATATGTTATTAAACATTTTAAACAAATGGGCTGCATCAAACCCAAATTAGCAGAGTTCAAAGAAATTTTTGCAGCATCTTGATTGCACAGGTGCTTGAAGTGTTGAGACTTTCTGCATTTATAAAGGATTAAATGTGTTAGTTTTACATATGGTATAATCCTCTTTCAATCTAGTGCCTTCACAATCATTTTTGAAAACAAGTATTCTAACCTCAGTGTTTTCTGATGTTTATAGCTTCTGGGAAATTTCAGCAAATAAAGAATGTCCAAGGGGGATCAACTTCTGAACTAGAAGGTATAAAGTAGGATTCTGTCAGCCTTCCAATTAAACCAGGGTGATCTGTCTCAGCTGAACTTGAAGAACCCCAGGGAGCACAAGGTTTACACGATGGTAGCGGGGTATCAAGATCTCACCATCTGAGGTCTTAATTTTTTAATGGATTTCTTTTAGAAGGCTCAATTCAAAATGCAAACTTTTTTATATGACTCCCTGAAAATTTTTAACTCCATTGCTAGGGAAGTCCAGCAGTCAATAGAAGTAGACCATTGCAGCCATTCCTCTAATAGTTAACATAATTATTTACTGCTCAATTCTGGGACACATTTGAGAATAAATATTCTGAAATGGGGGAGGTTGTGGTGGTTTGATTCTGGTGTCCCCCATAAATTTACGAGTTTGAATCCCAAGCTGATGGCAATTTTGGAATTGGAACCTTGTTGGAGCTGTGTTGTTGGGGGCAGGATTATGGGTGTTATAGTCAGCTTCCCCTTGGCAGTGTTGGCAGTCTCCTGTTGCTGTTATCTATCTGATTTTGGCCAGGATGTGATGTCTAGCCTCTGCTCATGTCATCATTTTCCCTGCCATCATGGAGCTTCCCCTCTAGTCTGCAAGCCAAAATAAACTCATTCCTCCCATCAGCTTGTTTTTGGTCAGGTTCCTTGTGACAGCAATGGAAAAGCTGACTGCAAAAGAAGTTGAATATAGGCATTTCTTATTTATTATGACACAGGATCATGTAAACATGTAATGCTAAAATATGTGTTGACCAAAAGGACCATTATCAGAGTTCATATGACCCATATTTAGTTATTTTTATTGGGAGTGAATAATAAGGATATATAAGTTGGAGTAAACTTATGTACTGGTTTCAACAAAAATATGTAAAATTCAAAAAAGCTATTTTAATAACTTTTTATAATGGAAAAGTCAAAATTTAAGTACAGCAAATGACAGTTTAAACTTCACTAAGACATTCCATGGAAGAGTTTATCTATACTGTTATTAGCAGATGTGGTTTCTGAATTTGTTTTCCCCATATTAATAATGTAGCATTTTCATATTCACAGACATTTTAGAAATATTGATAGGCTTATTTCAAATTATTAAGTGTCAGAAAAGTGTCCATGACCAACATGAGGAAACAGTCTCTTCATGCTTTTCAATGCTCAAAACATATTCAAATGTAAAAATTCAATAATTTAATTGGAATAACAAACTCAGTGATGTGTGTTTATCTTGCTTTTACACACAGGGATTTACTAGAAATCACCTTATGGAAAAGTAGTTCTATGTGCTAAAGCCCAAACTCAATGGAGCACTACACATAAAAGTTATTAAAATCAAATGGTTCCTTTAAACTTTAAATTTAAAACCAGAGAGCTAGATAATCCAAGAGGAAATTAAGGGAAATGTCCTTTCTAAACAGTCCAACTACTGAATTTGGGAGAAATTGTTAAGACACAGGATACTTCCTTCAGACAAAAGAGAATCCCACATTTCTGTGTGGGGAATTATACTTATCCATGCGTATTGTAACTGCCTAAATGCAGTTACGCTTAAAAATTAATTTTTAAGATATATGCAGAAATAAAAAATCCATGGTATTCTTTATTAAAACCATTAGGAATGTCAAATATAATAGGAATCAAATTGAGTAACATTTCTTAAATATGATATAATTTTTCATAATAGTTATTAGGAACATCTGAAAAGTCCCTTCCAAAAGATTTCAAAGGATTTATAGATTTATGGTGCACGTTTATAAGTATACTAATTAACAATGAATAGTATAAAACATATTTTAGAGCTAAGGAAATGTCTCAGTGGGTGAGGTATTTGTCATGTAAGATGAGGGTGTAAGTTTGAAAGCCCAGCAACCCTGTAAAATCCTGGCATGGTGAAACAGGTCCACAATCCCAACACTAGGACTGCTGAGAATGAGGCTCAGTCTAGCTGTATCTGTGAGCTCTGTGTTCAGGTAGAGACCTTGTTTGAAGGAAACCATGTGGAGAGAGATTGAAATAGACACCTGACCTAGATCTCTGGCTTCCACTCAAGTGTGCACACACATGCACGTGTGCCTACACACATATGAAGACACATACAAACATGCCAGCCATACATATGAAGGCCTACCTTTCCTTTGGCTCTTACAATCTTTCCACCACCTCTTCCACAATAGACCCTAAGCCTCAGGAAGTGTGACAGAAATGTCCTAGTGCTGAACACTCAACTGTCATTTATCTCAGCACTGTGGTGGTGTCATTTGCGTTATCCCAGTGGTCACTATCATCTGAAAAAGAGAAGCTTCTCTAGACAAGAGTGACAGTAGTATTATCATATGAATATGCTCATTGAAAAAAGTGCCTGTATGGGAGTTTAGCCAGACAACAGCAGGTGTTACTCCCCTAGGGCTCATTACCTCTTATGCTATAGGGTGTTTACTAGGTCTTCAGTACCAGGCATGTTTCCCTCCCATGAAGCACTCCTCCAGTCCAATTAGAGAGTAATTGGTTTCCCCCACAATAGACACGCCATTATTTATTGCATATATCTTTAGGTATCCAAACCTTAACTATATGTCAGTTATTACTAATAAAATTTACTGATGATTATTGTAGGAAGTGCAAGGAATGCTTATTAACACCACAGTGAGATATATATCACACATATTAACTTGAACTATTTAAGCAATTGAAAGTTACAAATGCTGTCCATGTTGTAGGAAAATATGATGATGTACACTACTGAGGTAAGTTTGTTGCACTTTTCAATAGCAATATGTAGATAACATCAAGGTTAATATTGTATTGTTTACTAAAATCCAGCAACTCTGCTTATAACCAAATGCCATATTAAGAGAGATGTAAAAGATGTGTAATGTAAAATTTAATGTTTTGTATGGAAAAGTATGAAAACTTTAATCATTCAGATATAAAAGTATGAGTTTATTATCACCTGGAATATATTTTTAAAAATAAACTAGGTTTATGTGTAACAGCATTACAATTTTGGAAAAAAAATATTGAGTGCAATAACTAAGGATAAGACACACATGCCATTTATGTGCATATATGATAAAAATCAGTAAATAGAATTAATGTATCTGCATATGAATGGCATATAAACTCAGTATTGATGACTTTGGCAGGACTGAGCAGCAACTCAGGGGAGTAGAGATTTAGAAAAAGTAGTAATATTTTTTTCCATCTTAAAAATAAAACTTTCGGACAGGGTAGATAGGTCCGTTGCTAAAGCACTTATCTCTCAAGCACAACCTGATCCTCATGCACTCATGTAAATGTCAGGTATGGTGACTTGCACCTATAACCCCACTGGCGGTGAGTAGGGGTGTGGGAACAGGTGGTTCCACGAAGCTCTAGGCCAGCTGGTGCAGAGTAAATATTTAGCTCTAGGCCAACAAGACACCTGTCTCAAAGGGGATGGAGAGCATTCCTGAGAATGACACCGAGGTTGTCCTGTGGCATCCTCACGAATCCTCATGTGCACACACATAAGCATACCACCAGAAAATGCACATATGCCTGCTCACATCGCATTCACAGAAAGATTAAAAGAAAACATGGTAAATGAACATGTGGTCACTAGTGTTCTGTTGCTTTGCCATCTAATTCATTAAACATTCTGTACTAGAACAATGTGAAATAATTATTTTCTTTATTGTCTACATATCTATTTTTTAACATAGTGTAGCTGTTAGGTTTTGCTTTAAAAAGTATAGGATTTCATCCACACACAAGGTAGAGATTTTTCATGATATTTTAAAATATATTTAAAGTGTTTTAACCAATCCATTTAACTTGAATAGTGTTGTTAAATGAAAGTCTACTTTTATATTTCAATTATTTCACAAATAAAATTTTGAATCTTGATTATTAATACTTGATAAAAAATGTTGTATAATGGGACATTGACAGATTTCTTGCTCTCCAGAGTTTAAGCCTCTCTGATTGTACTATAGCAATATTGCATGATTTTTGAAGGAAAGCTTATCATATCAGTGCATTGGATCCAATCCTGAGATGCCTCTCATCACATTCACAATAGTCCTAAGCTGTTTAGATATAGTCAGCATACATTGCAAAATAAAACATGGTACTGATGTATTAAGAATATAGCAAATTTTAACCTCATTATAGTCTTGTTATAAATGTGTTATGTTTATTTTGAAGACATTAATATAATTTTTACTTTTTAATAAAACTATAAAATATAATGAAAGAAAAGTATAGTGTGTAAAATTTAGATATTAAACCTGGGCAACATTATTTTACACAGAAAGTAGCTAGAAAGACAGTCCATGGGACATGCTTTCATTCACCTCTTTTTAGACTCATGTGCTAGGGATTTCCCTTTAAATATGTTTGAAGTTTGAGTTATGATATAAATGCTAAATGTTTCTTAAAGGCTCACCTAGTCCCCCAGCAAGTGGTACTATTTTTGGAGGTTTGAACACTTAGGATGTTGGGGTTATTTGGAGTAAACTTGCTGCTAATAGCCAGGCCTTATGGACTAAGCACTTCCTAATTCTGTTCCACCTCTCTGCTTCCTGATCAGTCATGGAAATAAATATGAGCCAGCCACCTCATGCCCCTACTGCCATGGCCAGGAGACGCTATTGCCATTATAAACACTGCATGCCTTCCCATCATGGAACTCTGAGCTGAAGTATAGCCTTCTCAAATTGAGTTGCTTTTCAGTATTGCCTGCAATGAAGACAGTTACTAATACAGGCTGTTTTCCTATACTTTGGACTTTCACTTAATGACCACATGGTGATTTGAATGTAAGTATCTATCATAGGCTCATGCGTTTGAACACTTAATTTCCAGCTGGCGGTGCTGTTTAGAAAGGTTGTGGATCCTTCAGGAGGTGGAGCCTTGCTGGAGGAAGTGTGTCAATGGAGCTGCTTTGAGGTTTTATAGTTCAGCCCCCCACATCCACCCCCACCCCCTGCTGATCTCTCTTTACTGACTGCCTGCTGATGTGACCATGGGAGCCAGCTTTCTTCTTCAGTAATGCTTTCAAGTTCATGGTGGACTTTGCCCTCTGGAACCCTCTGGAACTGTAAACGAGATTAAGCCCTTTCGTTTGGAAATTTGTCCCACCAATGAGAAAGAAGTTGACTAATCATGATTCAGATATTCTTAGTTGATTTTTTAATAAATCTAAATTTATTTTCTGAGGCTTATAGAATGAGACACCCCATGAAGCCTGCATTGCTATCATGTAAAAATAATAGAATTTTTCGCTAAATGAAAAAAAAACACATCAATTTGTCATGTTACTGAATAAAGTAAATGTAAGGTAATTCCTCTTATCCTTAGCAAAGTTTGAGTGGTCTTGTTTGCCAATTAATTTCCTCTGAATTTAAGCACTCAGAGAGAGGCTACTGAGAAGTTCAAATGGATAGGATGTTCCTTAAAGCTCAGGAAGTAAACAAGATTTATGTTGTAAGAACCTCAGGAATCTCAGGAAGCTCCTTAAACTGGTGAGAATCACAAGACCCTCCTTAAAGTTTGATAAAACATGCTGGGGAGGGGAGACTTTCCTAATATCCAAGAGTACTGCAAGTTCCACAGTAAACTCTAGAGATCCAGCTTCCATTGATGCTGGGGTGGGATTTACAAAGATGCAACTACCTCTGAGGCACCCAAGCTCTTATGAGTAACCTGTCACCCATACTCCTGTAAGTAATCACAATAAACTAGTGGGTTCACCAAGTTAGACTTGGTAAAAATTGTTTCTCTCGTCTGTTATTAGAGTCCTGTCTGTGTTGAAAAGATATTTGTTCACATCTCCCTTGGTGTCATGGTTTGATCCAGGTGTCCCCTACAAACAAATGAATGTGTTCTGAGTGATCAATCCCCAGGTGGTGGCAGTTCAAGTATTAGAATTTAGCTGGAACTGTGTTGGGCAGGCTTATGGGGGTTATAAACCAGCTTCCCCTTGCTAGTATTTGGCATACCTTCCTACCATTGTTTGCAGTACTGAGGCAAAGATGATGTCCACCCCTTTGCTCATGCCATCATTTTCCCTGCCAGGATGGAGTCTCCTCTTGAGCCCATAAGCCTAATAAACCCATTCTTCCACAAGCCACTTTTGCTTGGGTTCTTTCTATGCAGCAATAGAGAAAGTTGACTGCAACACTTGGAAAACTTTAATGCAGCATGTGGTGTGTATTGTAAATACATTGCATGTTGTTCTTCAGAATAAAAATCGGTGCAAATATAGCAGTACTAAAGATGCTTCAGATTACATAAAACATACATATTCTTACTCTTGTTAAACTGGATTAAACTGTGCTATGCTTGAACATTACTGGTTGTTCATACAAGGTTTGCTTTGTGCTGATAGAAGAATGTGTGATGGGACTGGACTATAACAGGTAGGGTAGGTCCAACTGGTTCTGTCTTTCCTCACCCAGGATCACCAGTGCTGCATAACCTGGGTGTTATGGTGGACATCTGTAATCACAGAACTTAAGAAGTAGAAGCTGGAGGAAATCATCTTGAGTGAATTTGGGGCCCACCTGGAATACATGAGACCCAATATTTAAAAAAAATTCTCCTTTAGGGGCAGAATACCTATGCCATTTCAGGTAATTATACTATCATTATCCTGAAATGAAAATAATGCTTTCTACCAAGTAGCTTTGTCAAAATGTTAGATGAATCCAAGGTTAGACACTATAGGAGTGGAGTCATTGGAGGAAATTTTTTTAAAATCTTCTTTTGCTGTGGATAAATTCGACATTACTGAAATCTTAGGAATTGAAATGATTGAAAATTATGGTTCTTGAAGTTAAATGCACATCAGAATTATCAGAAAAAGGATCTAAAAACTCAAAATTTTATTTTGGAACCGAAGACTAGGGCTTTGATATCAGGTCAAGAATGTAGTATTTTGTTATTTATATATTTGTGAGGAGAAAGAGAGAAAGGGCGGAGAAAGAGGGAGAGAAAAAAAGGAAGACTGAAGGAGGGAGGGAAGGAGAGAGAGAGAGATAGAGAGAGAAAGAGAGAGAGAGAGAGCAATCGAGGAAGAGAATGGGCATTCCAGGGCTTCTTGCAGCTATAAACACATGTTAGTCACATGTGCCACTCAGTGCATCTTGCTTTACATGTGGGGTTGGGGAATTAAACCAGACCAGCAATCTGCACAAAGCTATTGAGCAATCTCACCAGTGCAAGTATGCATCATTTTAAGACACTTTTTAAATTAGCAGCTTGATTTAAAAAAAATGAGAAAAACATACAATTCAATTCTGAAGTCCAAATTTAATGCCTAAAAATGTAGCATGAAAATATACATATACATAGATTTTTTACAGAAAAGATTATTAACGTGGAAAAGTACATGATTATAACATTTAGCAATAAAATATGATTAGTAAATATTTTGGACTAAAATTCTTTCAAAAAGGCCCTACAATTACTTTGAAATTATACTATCATAAAGCCTCTATAGCTCATAGAGTGGTCATATGACTCTTAATAGTGATTATAAATGTACCTCAGCTTGACATTATTCCAGAATTACTATTTTATAGTATGCAAACTTATGGTGAATATTAATGATAAAATATCTGTACAATATGGTCTTACACTAAGAGTTAAAATTAATATTAAAGTTCAAAATGTCATTGTGATGCATTTCTTGATGAAGACAGAGAGTAATTTTCATGCTATAAAATGATATATTGCCTTGGAGTGTCTGCTTTAAGGAATAAATAGAGTGAAAGTCTTACAAGATTATTTAATGATGGATTAGAACTGATCCAAAAGGTATCGAG